>LS990920.1:22415496-22420496 GCA_900464855.2 Musa schizocarpa
TCTCAAGTCTAAGGACCAAATACACCACTAGGACTACGAAATCGCTATCTGACAATAAGGCATCATCAACCATCCAACATTCCGTAAGCGGATCAATCAGTGAACTCATTCTCCAATGAGCACTGCATTGTATCCCTAGTGTCCCTACACGGCGACTATGAGACCAGCTGCATCCATCATATGGACGGTATACAACACACCAGTCTATCCGGTTATCACGATGTCCTCTCGGTAACCTATGACCGGGATTATTTAGGGTATGTGTTTAAAGGTGAATCGATCTCATTATCGTGATCTCATCACGATCCGATTCCCATTGCACAAATCCAAGGACATCATCAATATATATATATATATGCATTTATGCAATAGTTATAAAGTGATATCGCCAAAAAATATAATAAGCAAAAAAGATTCTGTATCAAGTCACATGTGCCATCACTCACGTGATTGGCTTTTGGGCACCTATGACTAGCAATCTCCCACTTGACCTAAAGCCAATCACCTATGTGTCCGATCCCCATTAGACCCCTGCGGACGCTCAAAAAACAAAATGAGACAACGGCTTTGTCGGTGGATCTGCAATGTTATCTTCGGATGGAACTCTTTCCTTTGCTACATCTCCTCGGGTTACGATCTCTCTTATAGTTTGGAACCTCCTCGAACACTTCCGATGAGACCCGGGTTCCCCTTATTTGAGTAATCACCCCATAGTTGTCGCAATATAAGGAAGTCGACTTGTCGCTATCTCGTATCGACTCCCAAATCTGTGATGAACTTCTTCACCTGACTCCCTCTTTTGCTGCATCGATGCAGCAATGTACTCCCTCGGATCGAAAGTCAAAGAAGTGGTATCTTGCTTGGAACTCTTCCAAAGACATTGCTCCTCCATTCAAGGTGTACACATACCACGAATTCGACTTGCTATCATCGACATCGACTGAAAACTTGAGTCGGTGTAGCCTTCAACCTAAAGGCTATTACCTCCATATACTAGTAAAAGATCCTTAGTCCTTCTCAAGTACTTAAGGATACACTTTCTTGCTTTCAGTGCTCAAGCACGGATCCTTCGATACACCGCCGTGACACTTTCGGTGCATGCGCTATATCGGGCCTAGTACATAGCATGGCATACATGATAGACCCTATTGCTGAGGCATAAGGTATCATATCCATGTTAAGCCCTTTCTTTCTTCGGAGTCTTTGGGGACATATTCGCAGAAAAGCGATATCCCATGTCTCATCCGGTATGAGACCTCTCTTGGAATTTTCCATGCCAAACCTTTTGACAATAGTTTCTATGTACTGGTGGGACAAGCTAAGCATCCTCTTGGATCTATCTCTATAGATTCTAATCCCCAAGATATAAGATGCTTCCCCTAAGTCCTTCATGGAGAAGTGTCTAGATAACCAAGCCTTTTCTTGTGGACAAAATTCCTATGTCATTCCCAATGATGAGGATGTCATCCACATATAACACCAAAAGGTGATAGCTCCCACTTACCTTTCTGTATACACAAGGCTCATCTTCGTTTTCTTACTTGAAGTCATAAGATCGATTGCCTCATCAAATCTTATGTTCCAACCCGAGGAAGCTTGCTTTAGTCCATAAATGGATCTAAGCAACCTACACACCTTATCGGGCAGTTCTTGGACACGAATCCCTCGGGTTGCATCATATACACCTCCTCCTCGAGGTTCCCGTTAAGGAATGCGGTTTTCACATCCATCTGCCGGATCTCATAAACATAGTGTGCTGCAATAGCCAATAGAATTACGATGGATTTTAGCATTGCTACTGGTGAGAAAGTTTCGTCAGTAGTCAACACCTTGCCTTTGACAATACCCCTTAGCCACTAGCCTTGCTTTATAGGTCTCTACCTTTCCATCTACTCTGATTTTTTTCTTAAAGATCCACTTGCAACCGATGGGTACAATACCTTTGGGTGCATCAACTAGGTTCCAAACCTTATTGGAGTACATAGAATCCATCTCAGAATTCATGGCTTCTTGCCACTTCCCGAAGTCTATACTCATAATAGCCTCCTCGTAGGTCCGAGGATCAATATCCTCTACATCCTCTGCTCTAATATGTCCCACATATCTCTCGGGAGGATGGGATACTCTATCGGACCTGCGTAAAGTTGATACTTGTGTATTAGGTACTGAACAGGATTTCGGGCTGTAGAGTGGTGCTTGAGCTTGGTTCTCCAACCTCGCTCAATTCTATCATTCTCCCACTGTCTCCGTCAAGAATGTGTTCCTTCTCAAGGAACACTGCTCTCTTAGTTACAAAAGACCTTTTGGTTCTCGAGATGATAGAAATAATACCCACAAGTTTCCTTGGGGTATCCCACAAATTTGCATCGCTCTGTCCTTGATTCTAACTTATCGGGGTTGTGTCTTCTAACATGGGCAGGGGCAGCCCCGGATCTTAACAACCTTAAGATCGGGCTTCTTCCCTTTCCATATCTCATATGGTGTAGACACTACCGACTTGGTTGGAACTCTGTTCAGAAAGGTAAAGCATGGGTTTCTAGGGCATATCCCAGAATGAGATGGGTAGGTCAATGAAACTCATCATGGACCGTACCATATCTAATAATGTACGATTTCTCCTTTCGAGAGACACCATTGAGGAGGTGTATAAGGAGGTGTCCATTGGGATAATATCCCATGGTCCTTGAGGAACCTGAGTAAACTTTGTACTTAAGTATTCACCTCCTTGATCTGATCGAAGAGTTTTGATACTCTTTCCAATCTGGTTCTCCACCTCATTCTTATACTCTCTGAATTTCTCAAAAGCCTCGGACTTGTACTTCATTAAGTACACATATCCATACCTTGAGAAATCATCAGTAAATGTAATGAAGTAGGAGTAACCTTCAATGGCATGAGTTGACATGGGTCCACATACATCACTATGTATGAGTTCCAACAACTCATTGGCTCTCTCTCAGTTCTACTAAATGGAGATTTGGTGGATTTTCCACGAATGCACAAGGCTCACAAGTAAGCATATGACACATAGTCGAATGGATCTAGATATCCATCATTTAGCAACTTTTGAATCCTTCTTTCATGGATGTGACCTGGCCTACAATGCCACGTGTATGCCTTTGTTCAACTCATCTTGTTTCCTTTTGGACACATTTACATTCATGATATGTAGAGTGATGTCTAACATAAATAAACCATTATGCAATGTTCCTTTTCGTGATGATCTTATCATCTAATAATATCGAACAACCATTGTTCTCAAAAAACAAATTTATATCCACTAACCATTAAACCTGAAATGGAGATAATGCTTTTGATAATAGAAGGAACAAAATAACATGCATCTAATGCAATAAGAGCTCCACTAGGTAGATGTAGGGCGATCTCGCCAACAGACTAATACAGCAACTTTTGCTCCATTACCCATCTTGAGGTCCATCTCGCCTCTCTCTGTAGTCTCCTAGGCCTTGGCGAGAATCTGCAACGAATTGCATATATGATAAGCACTACCGGTATCCAATACCCATGTGTTATCATAAAGAGTCCGACAAATGGAGACTCGATCATGAATGTACCTGAAGCTTCATCAAGCTTTTGTTTCGCCCTTTCTGCAAGGTACTCTTTGCAGTTTCTCTTCCAATGCCCATCTTTACCACGGTGGAAGCAGCGGCCTTTGTCCCTTCTTTGGGTCTTTCTTAGCAACCTTTGCTTTACCTTGTTTGCCCTTGCCCTTTCCCTTCTTAAGGGACCTTTCTGCTTTCCTTTTCTTTCTGGTCTCACCAGTGTAGAGAACTGGCTTCTCTTTCTTAATAGTACTCTCTGCCTCCCTTAACATATTGAGGAGCTCTGGGAGAGTCACCTCAAGCTTGTTCATATTAAAATTCATTATGAACTATGAAAAGGAATCTGGTAGGGACTGAAGCACAATGTCCACACACAAGTTATCCTCTAGGACCATTCATAGACTTGTGAGTTTCTCTATCCATTCAATCATCTTTAGGACATGGTTCTGAACCGGTGTCCCCTCAGTCATCCTAGCGCGGAAAAGGCTCTTGGATATCTCATATCGTTGAGTCCTTCCCTGTTCCTCAAACAATTTTCGGACATGTAGGAGAATGGATCTGGCATCCATCTTTTCATGTTGTCTCTGTAACTCTGGAGTCATAGAGCCCAACATATAGCACTGAGCAAGAGTGGAGTCATCAATGTACTTCACGTAGCGAGCGATCTCATCCTCGCTTGCCCCTTCTTCGGGCGTAGGCATCACTGTATCAAGGACGTACACGATTTTCTCCGCTGTGAGAACAATTCTCAAGTTACGGAGCCAATCCGTATAATTTGGACCAGTAAGGCGGTTGACATCAAGTATGCCACGTAAGGGATTTGAAAGTGACATTTTCTGAAAATAAAGATGTAGCAGAAATGAATAACATGCAGATTTTGCAAGAAATAAACTATCAAGATATGGACTTCTATCTTAATATGCTCCCACTATTTTACTAACGAGTCACGCGACACCCTCAGCACGTGAAACGGAAGTCTCCAGCAGACTTCTAGTGGGGATCAGGATCCAATCAGCGTCTTAGTGTAACCTCGAGGGACTCGACCAATCACACTAAGCCTAAAAGGTAGGCAACTCTTGCCGATCACAACTCCTTGTGATTCCCGTCCTGTTCGGCCTCCGAATCACCATGGCCTCGAGGGACTCGACCAACCATGATGCTCGGTTAAGTCAACACCTTCGTTACAAGATGAGTCTGATTTGATGATATACCCTCGAGGGACTCGACCAAGCATACCATGTCCTCAGGTCACCGGTGACATCTCTATGTCGTAAGCAAGATAGCGAATCGCGATATAGGTGAGTCTCGAGGGACTCGACCAACTCAACCTACACCGGGAATCGGTTCCTACTCATAACGATGGAAGGCCACGTGGGTCAATCTAATTGCCTCACGTTTACCGACTTAATATTATCGAGAGATGTTTCTATAATTTGG
>LS990920.1:22425496-22482996 GCA_900464855.2 Musa schizocarpa
GTTTTTGGGCAGTTCTTGCGTGCTGTGGCGAACGACATGAGCGGAGCAAAACGTCAGCCATATCAGCACCCTGGAACCCCCCGGGTGGCACAGGGCTGGATGGGGCGTTCGTATAGCAGGGACGGTGCTGCCTCTCGCTTCGCTTGCTGTCCGCCGCTCGCTCGCTCAGCCAAAAATGGCCGGTTTTGGTCCGTTTCTGGGCCGTTTTGGCCAGTTTTTGGGTAGTTCTTGCGTACCGCGGCGAACGACATGAGCGGAGCAAAACGTCAGCCATCTCAGCACCCTGGAACCCCCGGGTGGCATAGGGCTGGATGGGGCGTTCGTATAGCAGGGACGGTGCTGCCTCTTGCTTCGCTCGTTGTCCGCCACTCATCGCTCGCTCGCTCAGCCAAAAATGGCCAGTTTTGGCCCGTTTATGGGCCGTTTTGGCCAGTTTTTGGGCAGTTCTTGCGTGCAGCGGCGAACGACATGAGCGAAGCAAAACGTCAACCATCTCAGCACCCTAGAACCTCCCGGGTGGCACAGGGCTGGATGGGGCGTTCCTATAGAAGGGAGGGTGCTGCCGCTCGCTTCGCTCGCTCGCTCAGCCAAAAATGGCTAGTTTTGGCCCATTTATGGGCCGTTTTGGCCAGTTTTTGGGCAGTTCTCGCGTGCCGTGGCGAACGACATGAGCGGAGCAAAACGTCAGCCATCTCAGCACCTTGGAACCCCCCGGGTGGCACAGGGCTGGATGGGGCGTTCGTATAGCAGGGATGGTGCTGCCTCTCGCTTCGCTTGCTGTCCGCCGCTCGTCGCTCGCTCGCTCAGCCAAAAATGGCCGGTTTTGGCCCGTTTCTGGGCCGTTTTGGCCAGTTTTTGGGTAGTTCTTGCGTACCGCGGCGAATGACATGAGCGGAGCAAAACGTCAGCCATCTCAGCACCCTGGAACCTCCCGGTTGGCACAGGGCTGGATAGGGCGTTCGTATAGCATGGACGGTGCTGCCTCTCGCTTCGCTCGCTGTCCGCTGCTCGTCGCTCGCTCACTCAGTCAAAAATGGCCAGTTTTGGCTTGTTTCTGGGCCGTTTTGGCCAGTTTTTGGGCAGTTCTTGCATGCCGCGGCGAACGACATGAGCGGAGCAAAACGTCAGCCATCTCAGCACCCTGGAACCCCCCAGGTGGCAGAGGGCTGGATGGGGCATTCGTATAGCAGGGACGGTTCTACCTCTCGCTTCGCTCGCTGTCCGCTGCTCGCCCCTCGTTCGCTCAGCCAAAAATGGCCAGTTTTGGCCCGTTTCTGGGCCGTTTTGGCCAGTTTTTGGGTAGTTCTTGCGTGCCGTGGCAAACGACATGAGCGGAGCAAAACGTCAGCCATCTCAGCACCCTGGAACCCCCCGGGTGGCACAGGGCTGGATGGGGCGTTCGTATAGCAGGGAAGGTGCTGCCTCTTGCTTCGCTCGCTATCCGCCGCTCGTCGCTCGCTCGCTCAGCCAAAAATGGCCAGTTTTGGCCCGTTTTTGGCCAGTTTTGGCCAGTTTTACGCTGTTCTTGCATGCCGCGGCGAACGACGTGAGCGGAGCAAAACGTCAGCCATCTCAGCACCCTGGAAACCCCCGGGTGGCACAGGGCTGGATGGGGCGTTCGTAGAGCAGGGACGGTGCTGCCTCTCGCTTCGCTCGCTGTCCGCCGCTTGCTGCTCGCTCGCTCAGCCAAAAATGGCCAGTTTTGGCCCGTTTTTGGGCCGTTTTGGCCAGTTTTTGGGCAGTTCTTGCGTGCCGCGGCGAACGACATGAGCGGAGCAAAACGTAAGCCAACTCAACACCCTGGAACCCCCTGGGTGGCACGGGGCTGGATGGGGCATTCGTATAGTAGGGACGGTGCAGCCTCTCGCTTCGCTCGTTGTCCGCCGCTCGCTACTCGCTCGCTCAGCCACAAATGGCCAGTTTTGGCCCGTTTTTGGCCAGTTTTGGCCAGTTTTTGGGAAGTTCTTGCGTGCCGCGGCGAACGACGTGAGCGGAGCAAAATGTCAGCCATCTCAGCACCCTGGAACCCCCCGGGTGGCACAGGGCTTGATGGGGCGTTCGTATTGCAGGGACGGTGCTGCCTCTCGCTTCGCTCGCTGTCCGCCGCTCGCCGCTCGCTGTCCGCTGCTCGCCGCTCTCTCGCTCAGCTAAAAATGGCCAGTTTTGGCCGGTTTCTGAGCCGTTTTGGCCAGTTTTTGGGCAGTTCTTGCGTGCCATGGCGAACGACAAGAGCGGTGCAAAACGTCAGCCATCTCAGCACCCTGGAACCCCCCGGGTGGCACAGGGTTGGATGGCTCGTTCGTATACCTGGGACGGTACTGCCTCTCGCTTCGCTCGCTGTCCGCCGCTCGCCGCTCGCCGCTCGCTCGCTTAGCCAAAAATGGCCAGTTTTGGCCCGTTTTTAGGCCGTTTTGGCCAGTTTTTGGGCAGTTCTTGCGTGCCGCGGCGAATGACATGAGCGGAGATTCTCCAGCGATTTGAACTCAATAGACTGCCGCAACCAAACTTGCACCAAGAACTAGGCGAACTCATGCAATGTTTCTCAAGAAAAGGTCCTCTCACACAACTGGCAAAGGTTACTTTCAGATGCGCTATTTGGTGGATGTGGAAGGAGAGATGTAACAGAATCTTTAAATGTCAACACACAAACAATGCTCAGCTATTGAAAGAGATTATTAGAGACTCAAGATCCTGTATGGAGCAAGATCTCAAAACGGAGCACTTTACCCAAAGAGAAAAATATATTTTTATCAATTTTAATTTTGCTATTAGCTAAAGATCTTGGGAATGATGCCAAATTTTGATATATCTGGATAAACATTTTCTATTTTGATTATAATTAGGAGTTATAGTCTACAACATGTGTAGTCATAACTATCGCATTCGCACTCTATGAGTTACATGGCTTTGTCTATGACTTGTATAGATAAAGCTATTTGTAGAAACTTTACACATAATCAATTTACTTTTACTTACCAAAAAAAAAATGACATGAGCGGAGCAAAACGTCAGCCATCTCAGCACCTTGGAACCCCCCGGTTGGCACTGGGCTGGATGGGGCATTCGTATAGCAGGGACGGTGCTGTCTCTCGCTTCGCTCGCTGTCCGCCGCTCGCCGCTCACTCGCTCAACGAAAAATCGCCAGTTTTGGCCCGTTTTTGGCCAGTTTTGGCCAGTTTTTGTGCAGTTCTTGCGTGCCGCGGCGAACGACGTGAGCGGAGCAAAACGTCAGCCATCTCAGCACCCTGTAACCCCCCGGGTGGCACAGGGCTGGATGGGGCGTTCGTATAGCAGGGACGGTGCTGCCTCTCGCTTCGCTTGCAGTCCGCCGCTCGCCGCTCGCTCACTCAGCCAAAAATGGCCAGTTTTGGCCCGTTTCTAGGCCGTTTTGGCCAATTTTTGGGCAGTTCTTGCGTGCCGCGGCGAACGACATGAGCGGAGCAAAACGTCAGACATCTCAGCACCTTGGAACCCCCCGGTTGGCACAGGGCTGGATGGGGCGTTCGTATAGCAGGGACGGTGCTGCCTCTCGCTTCGCTCGCTGTCCGCCGCTCGTCGCTCGCTTGCTCACTGAAAAATAGCCAGTTTTGCCCGTTTTTGGCCAGTTTTGGCCAGTTTTTGGGCAGTTCTTGCGTGCGTTGGCAAACGACATGAGCAGAGCAAAACGTCAGCCATCTCAGCACCCTAGAACCCCCCGGGTGGCACAGGGCTGGATGGGGCGTTCGTATAGCAGGGACGGTGCTGCCTCTCGCTTTGCTTGCTGTCCGCCGCTCGCCCCTCATTCGGTCAGCCAAAAATGGCCAGTGTTGGCCCGTTTCTAGGCCGTTTTGGCCAGTTTTTGGGCAGTTCTTGCATGCCGTTGCAAACGACATGAGCGGAGCAAAACGTCAGCCATGTCAGCACCCTGGAACCCCCCAGGTGGCATAGGACTGGATGGGGCGTTCGTATAGCAGGCACGGTGCTGCCTCTCGCTTCGCTCGCTATCCGCCGCTCGCCGCTTGGTCGCTCAACCAAAAATGGCCAGTTTTGGCCCGTTTTTGGGTCGTTTTTGCCAGTTTTTGGGCAGTTCTTGCGTTCCGCGGCGAACGACATGAGCGGAGCAAAACGTCAGCCATCTCAGCACCATGGAACCCCCCGGGTGGCACAGGACTGGATGGGGCGTTCGTATAGCAGGGAAGGTGCTGCCTCTCGCTTCGCTCGCTATCCGCCGCTCGCCGCTCGCTCGCTCAGCCAAAAATGGCCAGTTTTTTGCCGTTTTTGGCCAGTTTTGGCCAGTTTTAGGCAGTTCTTGCATGCCGCGGCAAACGACTTGAGCGGAGCAAAACGTCAGCCATCTCAGCACCCTGGAAACCCCTGGGTGGCACAGGGTTGGATGGGGCGTTCGTATAGCAGGGACAGTGCTGCCTCTCGCTTCGCTCGCTGTCCGTCGCTCGCCGCTCGCTCGCTCATCCAAAAATGGCCAGTTTTGGCCCGTTTTTGGGCCGTTTTGGCCAGTTTTTGGGCTGTTTTGCGTGCCGCGGCGAATGACATGAGCGGAGCAAAACGTCAGCCATCTCAACACCCTGGAACCCCCCGGGTGGCACAGGGCTGGATGGGGTGTTCGTATAGCAGGGATGGTGCTGCCTCTCGCTTCGCTCGTTGTCCGCCGCTCGCTGCTCGCTCGCTCAGCCAAAAATGGCCAGTTTTGGCCCGTTTTTGGGCCGTTTTGGCCAATTTTTGTGCAGTTTTTGCGTGCCGCGGCGAACGACGTGAGCGGAGCAAAACGTCAGTCATCTCAGCACCCTGGAACCCCCCGGGTGGCCCAGGGGTGGATGGGGCGTTCGTATTGCAGGGACAGTGCTGCCTCTCACTTCGCTCGCTGTCCGCCGCTCGCCACTCGCTCGCTCAGCCAAAAATGGCCAGTTTTGGCCGGTTTAAGGGCCGTTTTGTCCAGTTTTTGGGCAGTTCTTGCGTGCCGTGGCGAATGACATGAGCGGTGCAAAACGTCAGCCATCTTAGCACCCTGGAACCCCCCGGGTGGCACAGGGCTGGATGGGGCGTTCGTATACCAAGGACAGTGCTGCCTCTCACTTCGCTCGCTATCCGCCGCTGGCCGCTCGCTCGCTCAGCCAAAAATGTCCAGTTTTGGCCCGTTTTTGGGCCGTTTTGGCCAGTTTTTGGGCAGTTCTTGCGTGCCGTGACGAACGACATGAGCGGAGCAAAACGTCATCCATCTCAGCACCCTGGAACCCCCCGGGTGGCACAGGGCTGGATGGGGCGTTCGTATAGCAGGGACGGTGCTGCCTCTCGCTTCGCTCGCTGTCCGCCGCTCGCCGCTCGCTCGTTCAGTGAAAAATGGCTAGTTTTGGCTCGTTTTTGGCCAGTTTTGGCCAGTTTTTGGGCAGTTCTTGCGTGCCGCGGCGAACGACATGAGCGGAGCAAAACGTCAGCCATCTCAGCACCCTGGAACCCCCAGGTGGCACAGGGCTGGATGGGGCATTCGTATAGCAGGGACGGTGCTGCCTCTTGCTTCGCTCGCTGTCCGCCACTCATCGCTCGCTCGCTCAGCCAAAAATGGCCAGTTTTGGCCCGTTTATGGGCCGTTTTGGCCAGTTTTTGGGCAGTTCTTGCGTGCAGCGGCGAACGACATGAGCGAAGCAAAACGTCAACCATCTCAGCACCCTAGAACCCTCCGGGTGGCACAGGGCTGGATGGGGCGTTCGTATAGAAGGGAGGGTGCTGCCGCTCGCTTCGCTCGCTGTCCGCCGCTCGTCGCTCGCTCGCTCAGCCAAAAATGGCTAGTTTTGGCTCATTTATGGGCCGTTTTGGCCAGTTTTTGGGCAGTTCTCGCGTGCCGTGGCGAACGACATGAGCGGAGCAAAACGTCAGCCATCTCAGCACCCTGGAACCCCCCGGGTGGCACAGGGCTGGATGGGGCGTTCGTATAGCAGGGACGGTGCTGCCTCTCGCTTCGCTTGCTGTCCGCCGCTCGCTGCTCGCTCGCTCAGCCAAAAATGGCCGGTTTTGGCCCATTTCTGGGCCGTTTTGGACAGTTTTTGGGCAGTTCTTGCGTGCCGCGGCGAACGACATGAGCGGAACAAAACGTCAGCCATCTGAGCACCCTGGAACACCCCGGGTGGCACAGGGCTGGATGGGGCGTTCGTATAGCAGGGACGGTGCTGCCTCTCGCTTCGCTCGCTGTTCGCTGCTCGTCGCTCGCTCACTCAGTCAAAAATGGCCAGTTTTGGCCTATTTCTGGGCCGTTTTGGCCAGTTTTTGGGCAGTTCTTGCGTGCCGCGGCGAACGACATGAGCGGAGCTAAACGTCAGCCATCTCAGCACCCTGGAACCCCCCGGATGGCACAGGGCTGGATGGGGCATTCGTATAGCAGGGACGGTTCTACCTCTCGCTTCGCTCGCTGTCCGCTGCTCGCCCCTCGTTCGCTCACCCAAAAATGGCCAGTTTTGGCCCGTTTCTGGGCCGTTTTGGCCAGTTTTTGGGCAGTTCTTGCGTGCCGTGGCAAACGACATGAGCGGAGCAAAACGTCAGCCATCTCAGCACCCTGGCACCCCCCGCGTGGCAGAGGGCTGGATGGGGCGTTCGTATAGCAGGGACGGTGCTGCCTCTCGCATCGCTCACTGTTCGACGCTCGCCGCTCGGTCGCTCAGCCAAAAATGGCCAGTTTTGGCCCGTTTTTGGGTCGTTTTGGCCAGTTTTTGGGCAGTTCTTGCGTGCCGTGGCGAACGACATGAGCGAAGCAAAATGTCAGCCATCTCAGTACCATGGAACCCCCCGGGTAGCACAGGGCAGGATGGGGCGTTCGTATAGCAAGGAAGCTGCTGCCTCTCGATTCGCTCGCTATCCGCCGCTCGCCGCTCGCTCGCTCAGCCAAAAATGGCCAGTTTTGGCCCGTTTTTGGCCAGTTTTACGCAGTTCTTGCATGCCGCGGTGAACGACATGAGCGGAGCAAAACGTCAGCCATCTCAGCACCCTGGAAACCCCCGGGTGGCACAGGGCTGGATGGGGCGTTCGTATAGCAGGGACGGTGCTGCCTCTCGCTTTGCTCGCTGTCCGCCGCTCGCTCGCTTAGCCAAAAATAGCCAGTTTGGGCCCGTTTTTGGGCCGTTTTGGCAAGTTTTTGGACAGTTCTTGCGTGCTGCGGCGAACGACATGAGCGGAGCAAAACGTAAGCCATCTTAGCACCCTGGAACCCCCCGGGTGGCACAGGGCTGGAAGGGGCATTCGTATAGTAGGGACGGTGCTGCCTCTCGCTTCGCTCGTTGTCCGCCTTTTGGCCGCTCGCTCGCTCAGCCAAAAATGGCCAGTTTTGGCCAGTTTTTGGGCAGTTCTTGCGTGCCGCGGCTAACGACGTGAGCGGAGCAAAATGTCAGCCATCTCAGCACCCTGGAACCCCCCCCGGGTGGCACAGGGCTGGATGGGGCGTTCGTATTGCATGGACGGTGCTGCCTCTCGCGTCGCTCGCTGTCCGCCGCTCGCCACTCGCTCGCTCAGCCAAAAATGGCCAGTTTTGGCCGGTTTCTGGGCCGTTTTGGCCAGTTTTTGGGCAGTTTTTGCGTGCCGTGGCGAACGACATGAGCAGTGCAAAACGTCAGCCATCTCGGCACCCTGGAACCCCCCGAGTGGCACAGGGCTGGATGGGGCGTTCGTATACCAGGGACGGTGCTGCCTCTCGCTTCGCTCGCTGTCCGCCGCTCGCCACTCGCTCGCTTAGCCAAAAATGGCTAGTTTTGGCTCGTTTTTAGGTCGTTTTGGCAAGTTTTTGGGCAGTTCTTGCGTGCCGCAGCGAACGACATGAGCGGAGCAAAACGTCAGCCATCTTAGCACCTTGGAACCCCCCGGTTGGCACAGGGCTGGATGGGGCGTTCGTATAGCAGGGACGGTGCTGCCTCTCGCTTCGCTCGCTGTCTGCCGCTCGCTGCTCGCTTGCTCAGTGAAAAATGGCCGTTTTTGGCCAGTTTTGGCTAGTTTTTGGGTAGTTCTTGCGTGCCACAGCGAACGACGTGAGCGGAGCAAAACTTCAGCCATCTCAGCACCCTGGAACCCCCCGGGTGGCACAGGGCTAGATGGGGCGTTTGTATAGCAGGGACGGTGCTGCCTCTTGCTTCGCTCGCTGTCCGCCGCTCGCTGCTCGCTCGCTCAGCCAAAAATGGCCAGTTTTGGCCTGTTTATTGGCCGTTTTGGCCAGTTTTTGGGCAGTTCTTGCGTGCCACGGCGAACGACATGAGCGAAGCAAAACGTCAGCCATCTCAGCACCCTAGAACCCCCCGGGTGGCACAGGGCTGGATGGGGCGTTCATATAGCAGGGATGGTGCTGCCTCTCTCTTCGCTCGCTGTCCGCCGCTCGATCGCTCAGCCAAAAATGGCCATTTTTGGCCAGTTTTGGCCAATTTTTGGGCAGTTCTTGCGTGCCGCGGCGAACGACATGAGCGGAGCAAAACGTTAGCCATCTCAGCACCCTGGAACCCCCCGGGTGGCACAGGGCTGGATGGGGCATTCGTATAGTAGGGACGTTGCTGCCTCTCGCTTCGCTCGCTGTCCGTCGCTCGCCGCTCATTTGCTCAGGCAAAAATGGCCTTTTTTGGCCTGTTTTTGGGCTGTTTTGGCCAGTTTTTGGGCAGTTCTTGCGTGCTGAGGCGAACAACGTGAGCGAAGCAAAACGTCAGCCAAAAATGGCCAGTTTTGGTCTGTTTTTGGCCTGTTTATGGGTCATTTTTCCTTCGATTGAAATCTTCTTCTTCCTTGTGTGGCCAACAATGCATTGCTCTGTACTTCTTCGTGCACGGTGGTGTCTTGTCGTCGATTGCCTTGTTTGATCGGCCACTTGAGTCTTTGTTGCTCGTGGTTGGCGATGGGCTGTCCGATGGGATGACTGTGTCGGCATGTGAGCGTTGATGGATTTGTATGCCGCGGTGGGCTCCCTGCTTTTGTGCAGTTGACCACCGACGTTGCAAGTCTCTTCAATGGTACTCTGTTCGAACGGTGATGTGTGTGTTGCCTGTACAATCTACCTAGTTCCTTTGGAAATAGACATCGTTTACCTCGCTTATCCACTTCTCATGTCCTATACGAATGAGGAGTGTCGATGTCCGTGCACCTTGTGTGTCCTCGAACGATGTCATGTCTCAGACCTCTCGTCTCGAGTGGCTCCAGTGTTCACGTGAGTGCTCTTGGATGCAGTGGATAAGAATGTACCATGGGTCTTTGGACTCTTGGCACATGATCGGTTGGCTTTCTTGGTCGCCCTTCGACGGATGACAGCCTTCCCATCATTGCCCCCCTTTCCCTTGTGGTAATGGGTCGGCATGTTGGGCTTGGCGTCGTACAGGACGTGCTACCTGGTTGATCCTGCCAGTAGTCATATGCTTGTCTCAAAGATTAAGCCATGCATGTGTAAGTATGAACTATTTTAGACTGTGAAACTGCGAATGGCTCATTAAATCAGTTTTAGTTTGTTTGATGGTACGTGCTACTCGGATAACCATAGTAATTCTAGAGCTAATACATGCAACAAACCCCGACTTCCGGAAGGGATGCATTTATTAGATAAAAGGCTGACGTAGGCTTTACCCGCTGCTCCGATGATTCATGATAACTCAACGGATCGCACGGCCCTCGTGCCGGTGACGCATCATTCAAATTTCTGCCCTATCAACTTTCGATGGTAGGATAGGGGCCTACCATGGTGGTGACGGGTGACGGAGAATTAGGGTTCGATTCCGGAGAGGGAGCCTGAGAAACGGCTACCACATCCAAGGAAGGCAGTAGGTGCGCAAATTACCCAATCCTGACACGGGGAGGTAGTGACAATAAATAACAATACCGGGCTCTTCGAGTATGGTAATTGGAATGAGTACAATCTAAATCCCTTAACGAGGATCCATTGGAGGGAAAGTCTGGTGCCAGCAGCCGCGGTAATTCCAGCTCCAATAGCGTATATTTAAGTTGTTGCAGTTAAAAAGCTCGTAGTTGGACTTTGGGACGGGTCGGTCGGTCCGCCTCGCGGTGTACACCGGTCGTCCCATCCCTTCTGTCGGCGATGCGTGCCTGGCCTTAACTGGCCGGGTCGTGCCTCCGGCGCTGTTACTTTGAAGAAATTAGAGTGCTCAAAGCAAGCCCACGCTCTGGATACATTAGCATGGGATAACATCACAGGATTTCGGTCCTATTGTGTTGGCCTTCGGGATCGGAGTAATGATTAAGAGGGCCAGTCGGGGGAATTCGTATTTCATAGTCAGAGGTGAAATTCTTGGATTTATGAAAGATGAACCACTGCGAAAGCATTTGCCAAGGATGTTTTCATTAATCAAGAACGAAAGTTGGGGGCTCGAAGACGATCAGATACCGTCCTAGACTCAACCATAAATGATGCCGACCAGGGATCGGCGGATGTTGCTCTTAGGACTCCGCCGGCACCTTATGAGAAATCAGTCTTTGGGTTCCGGGGGGAGTATGGTTGCAAGGCTGAAACATAAAGGAATTGACGGAAGGGCACCACCAGGAGTGGAGCCTGCGGCTTAATTTGACTCAACACGGGGAAACATACTAGGTCCAGACATAGCAAGGATTGACGGTGCTGCCCCTTGCTTCGCTCGCTGTCCGCCGCTCGCCGCTCGCTCGCTCAGTGAAAAATGGCCAGTTTTGGCCAGTTTTTGGGCAGTTCTTGTGTGCCACAGCGAACGACGTGAGCGGAGCAAAACGTCAGCCATCTCAGCACCCTGGAACCCCCCGGGTGGCACAGGGCTGGATGGGGCGTTCGTATAGCAGGGACGGTGCTGCCTCTCGCTTCGCTTGCTGTCCGCCGCTCGCCGCTCGCTCGCTCAGCCAAAAATGGCCAGTTTTGGCCCGTTTCTGGGCCGTTTTTGCCAGTTTTTGGGCAGTTCTTGCGTGCCGCGGCGAACGACATGAGCGGAGCAAAACGTCAGCCGTCTCAGCACCCTGGAACCCCTCGGGTGGCACAGGGCTGGATGGGGCGTTCGTATAGCAGGGACGGTGCTGCCTCTCGCTTCGCTCGCTGTCCGCTGCTCGCCGCTCGCTCACTCAATAAAAAATGACCAATTTTTGGCCAGTTTTGGCCAGTTTTTGGGTAGTTCTTGCGTGCCGCGGCGAACGACGTAAGCGTAGCAAAACGTCAGCCATCTCAGCACCCTGGAACCCCCCGGGTGGCACAGGGCTGGATGGGGCGTTCGTATAGCAAGGACGGTGCTGCCTCTCACTTCGCTCGCTGTCCGCCGCTCGCCGCTCGCTCGCTCAGCCAAAAATGGCCAGTTTTGGCCAGTTTTTGGGCAGTTCTTGCGTGCCGCGACGAACGACATGAGCAGAGCAAAACGTCAGCCATCTTAGCACCCTGGAACCCCCCGGGTGGCATAGGGCTGGATGTGTTAGGATCGGAGCAGCACTAAGAGGGGGGGGTGAATTAGTGCAGCAGATTAAAACTTATATCAGTTTAATCCTTAGGAGGTAATCCACAATGCTGATACATGATATCTATTTTTTCATTCAGTTGTCGTAGTGTCTTCAAAATTTTAACTTGTTGATTTTGAATTTGTTCTTGCTGTGATTTGATCTGAGACAGTTCCGCCATAATGCGATCTTCAGAGGAGGAAATAGGAGCTGAAGGTGCTGCGCCAAAAGGACTAGGAGGAGGAATTAGATCCATCCTTCTAGGCTGCCTAACCCATATGCCATTGCTAAAGATGCACCTAAGTCTTTTCAGTAGGTTTTTATTTATTATGTTATATCTATCATTTTGAATAGATTCTTCATCGGGTGGGATGCAAATGTCATAGGCATGAAGAAATCTAGTGATTAACCTCCCATATGGCAGCATAGTATGTTTAGCCATAATATCCTACATGTGTTGCCGAATTGAGTACCCAAAACAATTATCCTGACCGGTCATAATCCAATACATGGTACTCATCTCAATTTGACTTATTTCGTCAAGATGAAATTGTTTGGGGAATATGATGCTTGTGATAATGTGATGAAGAATTTTAGAGTTGAAAGGCAGTAAGTGTTCACAGCTCTTGGGTAGGAAGTCAAGGTTTGGATTTGCAAAGATTGTTTCTACGGCTTCGGTATAGGTTGCTCCTATTGAGTTGACGTCCCATTTACCTTTAAAATAGCATCCTCTATCTTTTTCAGCTATGCCAATTAGCTCACAAATGGTGTTGTCAAATATTCTAATGGGTGTTCCTAGAAGGTAAGTGCTTAGGCTATTATTGTCCTCATATAGGTTGGCATAGAAAGAATTTTGAAACATTAGGAGAATGATTAATTTAAGCATACAATGTTTCAAGTCATGAATGCCAATACTTTCATATTTGTAAGTATCAATTCATGAATGCCAAAAGATATTATTTGTGATTCCAATTTTGCAAGATCAAGATTATGATTTAGATAAAACTTATTTAAATCAAATCGGTAACTTGAAATTCATAATCAAGTCATCAAAATCGATTTCGAGATTTCACAACATGTCATATGGAATTTGAAGGAGAATGATTAGATTCACCGAGAGATGGAAAGAAGATGAAAGACTTTACAGAAAATCCAATCAAACAAGTTTATTGTTTAGGGACAATTTAACATACCTAATTCCCTTCTAATGAATTCAAATTGGTCTTCATTCAAGGCTTTTGTGAATATATCTGCTAATTGATGCTTTGTGTCAATGAATTCTAGAACAACATTATTGTTAACGACATGATCGCGTATGAAATGATGCCTAACGTCGATGTGCTTAGTTCTAGAATGATGAATTGGATTTTTAGTAAGACATATAGCACTTGTATTATCACATTTTATGGGAATATTTTTAAAGTGAATTCCATAGTCTTCTAATGTATTTTTCATCCAAACAACTTGTGCACAGCATGCACTTGCAGCAATGTATACGGCGTCCGCCGTAGATAGTGCAACTGAATTTTGTTTCTTGGAAGTCCAAGAAACAAGTGCATGTCCTAAAAATTGGCATGTTCCAGATGTACTTTTTCTATCTATTCTGCATCTGCCAAAATCAGCATCCGCATAGGCTATTAAATCAAAATTTTCAGATTTTTGATACCATAATCCTAAATTTGGAGTTCCTTTAAGATACCTAAATATTCTTTTAACACTTTTAAGATGAGATAATTTAGGATTTGATTGAAACCTAGCACAAAGTCCTACACTAAACATAATATCCGGTCTAGTCGCGGTAAGGTAGAGTAGACTACCTATCATTCCCCTATATGTTTTTTGATCGAAATTTTCACTATTTTCATCCATATCTAACTTAGTCGCAGTACTCATAGGGGTGTTTATTGCTTTTGAATTATCCATGTTAAATCGTTTTAACAATTCTAATGTGTATTTAGATTGGTTAATAAATATACCATCCTTAAGTTGTTTGATTTGTAATCCTAAAAAGAAAGTTAATTCCCCCATTAAACTCATTTCAAATTCATGGCTCATAGATTTGGCAAATGATTCACATAATGACTCATCCGAAGAGCCAAAAATAATTTCGTCAACATAAATTTGCACAATAAGAAAATTATTTTCAAAATGTTTAATAAACAATGTAGTATCAACCTTGCCTTTGGTAAAATTATTTAAAATAAGAAAGGAACTAAGCCTTTCATACCAAGCTCTAGGAGCTTGTTTCAAGCCATAGAGAGCCTTAGTCAATTTGAATACATGATTAGGAAGAAGAGAATTTTCAAATCCAGGAGTTTGTTCGACATATACTTCTTCGGAAATAAAACCATTCAAGAAGGCACTTTTGACATCCATTTGAAATAATTTAAAATTATAACTACTAGCATAGGCAAGGAGCATCCTTATGGCTTCTAATCGAGCCACGAGAGCGAAGGTTTCTTCGTAATCGATACCTTCTTCTTAGTTGAAACCTTTGGCCACTAATCTAGCCTTGTTTCTAACCATGATACCATTTTCGTCTTGCTTGTTTCTAAAGACCCACTTAGTACCAATGACTAAATGGTCACTAGGTCTAGGAACAAGCTCCCACACCTTGTTTCTCTCAAATTGATTCAGTTCCTCTTGCATTGCAATAATCCAAAAATCATCTTTTATGGCCTCGTCAATGCACTTAGGTTCGATTTGAGAGAGGAAGGCGGCATTAGCACAAAAATTCTTGAAAGAGGAACGAGTTTGAACCCCTTTAGATGTATCCCCTATAATTAGCTCCTTTGGATGAGCATCTATATACTTCCATTCCTTAGGTAAGGAAATTTCGGAAGAAGGTGCATCCAAGTTGCTATTTTGAGGAGAGGGTTCATTTAAATTCAAATTATCAAAACCAAGATCATCATCAAGATCATTTTTCTTAAAATTTGAGACTTCATTAAAAACTACATGAATAGATTCTTCAATTACTAAGGTTCTTTTATTAAAAATCCGAAAAGCTTTCGAAACGGAAGAGTAACCAAGAAAGATGCCTTCATCGGATTTTGCATCAAATTTTCCTAAGGCATCCCTTTCATTTAAAATAAAGCATTTACAACCGAAAACTTTAAAATAGGAAATATTTGGTTTTTTGTTATTCCATAATTCATAGGGAGTTTTTGAAATAAGGAAGGTCTTATTAGGACTCTATTCATGATGTAGCAAGCCGTATTTATGGCTTCGGCCCAAAAATACTTAGGTAAACTATGTTCATTTAACATAGTTCTTGCCATTTCTTGTAGGTTTCTATTTTTTCTTTCAACTACTCCATTTTGTTGGGGATTTCTCGGAGTGGAGAAGTTATGATTGTATCCATTAACTTCACAAAAATTTTGAAAGTCATGGTTTTGAAATTCGCCACCATGATCACTCCGAATTGATGAAATCATGAATCCTTTTTCGTTTTGAGTGAGTTTACAAAATTTAGAGAAACACTTGAAACAATCACTTTTGTGAGCTAAGAAATAGGTCCAAGTGTATCTAGAGTAGTCATCCACAATCACAAAAGCATATTTGCTTCCACCTAGACTTGTTGTATCAATTGGTCCAAATAAGTCCAAATGGATCAATTGTAACGGTCTAGTGGTGCTAATTTGATTTTTTGATTTGAAGCTTGTTTTTATTTGTTTCCCTAATTGACACGCATCGCATACCTTATCTTTAATAAACTTTATATTCGGAATCCCTCGTACTAATTCTTGAGATGAGATTTTAGATATTGTTTTCATGCTTGCATGGCCTAATCTCCTATGCCAAAGCCAAGCATCATCATTTATGGCGGAGAAACACATTTCATTACTTAGTTCATCAAGATTGATGGTATAGACATTATTTTATTTTAAAGCAATCATAGTCATGTTATGATTTGGTTTTTCAATAATGCACATATTTGATTCAAATCTAACGATATAACCTTTATCGCATAATTGACTAATGCTCAATAGATTATGTTTTAATTCATCAACTAGTAACACATCATCAATGGAAAAACTTGATTTGTTACCTATGGTTCCCTTGCCAATGATTTTGCCTTTGTTGTTGTCTCCGAAGGTGACATAGCCTTCGTCCATGCTAGTGAGCTTGGTGAATTGGGATGGATCTCCGGTCATATGCCTTGAGCATCCACCATCAAGATACCATCTCTTGCTCCTAGCATGTGATGGTGTATGTTTCTACAAGAAGGAATTATTTTTAGGTACCCATTTACTTTTGGGTGCCTCAAAAACTAATCTAACATGTTTATCATGTTGCATAGACTTGATCATGGTTCCTTTAGGAACCCAAATCAATTTGTTCGGACTAATTTTCTTGAACGGACATTGGTAAGTTATATGTCCATATTTGCAACAAAAGTTGCAATTGCTTTGATGTTGAACATGTAAGATAGGACCTTTAATGAAGGTGGTTGGATTTTGGTGAGTACTTCTCACAAATCCGATTCCACTCCTTTTAGGAACGTGACCCTTATTTGTAAGGATCATGTTTAAGGACTTGCTACCGACCTCGAATTTCTTCAAGGTGTCCTTAAGTACTATGTTCTCATTTTGGAGAGTTTGTAAATCATGGCATTTAACACATGGAGCTAGACAATCATGATATTCAGTTTTTAATTTATCAAAAGCACAAGTAAGACTATCATGCTCCTTTCTTAGCAATTTGTATTTTCTACTAATTGTCTTACATTCATCAATTAAATCTGCATTAATTAAATCCATTACCTCTTCTTCGAAGGCCATTAGGGCGTAGTGAGCAACTTGCTCGGTGTTGGACTCCTCTTCTTCGGATGTGCTTGAGTCATCCCATGTTGCCTTGAGCGCCTTCTTCTTTGGTGTTCTCTTTTTGGCTTGAGGGCAATCGTTCTTGTAGTGTCCCAGTTTTTTGCATTCATAGCAAATCACTTGGTCCTTCTTTTGTTCAAATTTATTTTTTGTATTATTTTTAAATTTGTTCTTCCTTAAATATTTTTTAAATTTTTGAGTCAAAAGTGCAATATCATTGTCACTGTCCTCATCACTTGATGTTCCTTTCAAGTGGTCTTCTTGTGATTTGAGTGCCATATCCTTCCTGTTCTTTGGAAGGGGGTTCTCGAGCTCGTCATGAGCTTGACATGTCATTTCGTAGGTCATTAGAGACCCAATGAGTTCTTCAAGAGGGAATGTTTTAAGGTCTTTGGCCTCTTGAATGGCCGTAACTTTTGGATCCCAACTTTTAGGCAGGGATCTTAAGATTTTAGTTACTAGTTCAAAGTTAGTAAAATATTTACCAAGAGCTTTGTGTCCATTGATAACATCCGTAAACCGGGTGTACATGTCTCCGATGGACTCACTTGGTTTCATTCGGAAAAGTTTGTAAGAGTGCACAAGAATGTTGATTTTGGACTCTTTCACTCGGCTAGTGCCTTCATGAGTGACCTCAAGAGTTCTCCAAATATCAAAAGCCGAATCACAAATTGAAACACGATTAAATTCATTTTTGTCTAGTGCACAAAACAAGGCATTCATAGCCTTTGCATTTAAAGCAAAAACCTTCTTCTCCGATTCATTCCATTCGCTCATCGGAAGAGAAGATTTTTGAAATCCGTTTTCAACAATAGTCCAAAGCTCGAAATCCATAGAAATGAGGAAGATCCTCATCCGAGTCTTCCAATACGTGTAATCCGACCCATTAAACATAGGTGGACGAGTGATAGAATGTCCCTCTTGCATGCCGGAGTAAGCCATCTCTCTTGGGTATTAAACCAAATATAAGAGATAACCTCGCTCTGATACTAATTGTTAGGATCGGAGCAGCACTAAGTGGGGGGGGTGAATTAGTGCAGCGGATTAAAACTTTGGTTTTTTTTAAAAAAATCTTTCGTATGATAAGAGCGGAACTTGACAAGCTTAATCTTGAAAGCGTATTCTTAAATATGCGCAGCAAAAGTAATAAGGAACTAAAGCATGTAAGAAGGTTTGCAATAATGTAAATAACAATAATGAAATGCAAACCAAGGATCACGCCGATTTTAGAGTGGTTCGGTCAAATGACCTACTCCACTTGCGAGGCCCCTCTTCGATGAGGCTCCCACCTTCCACTAGCAAGTCTCTTGAAATGGAAGGGTAAATACCCCTCTTACAACTCTTTACAAGCGGTTCACTCTCTTACAGATTTTCGAGAAGAGATGAGGTGAACACTAGCAAATTGAAAAGAAGACAAGCTAACACTTTTCTAAGACCTTTCTCTCAAACTCTTGCTGCTCAAAAAGTTGTGTTCTCAGTTGAGATTTGAGGGGTATTTATAGACCTCAAGAGGATTCAAATTTGGGCTCCAAAATTTGGGCTCCAAAATTCAAATTCTCTTTGGGTTCCCGATGCTGGCAGTGCCACCGCCCAGCCAAGCGGTGCCACCGCCCAGCCCAGGAGGTGTCACCGCCCAGCACTCGGGTGCTAGTTGGGCGGTGGCACCGCCTGGCTCTCCGGTTCACTTGGTTTGGCTTTCTTTTAGCCCAAACCAAAATCTGACTTTGGCCCCAATTGGCCCCTAACCAGGATATAGGATTATCTTCTTAATCCTAATCCTAATTACAAGTGAACTACATAACAAAACACATCCTAAGCAATTTATTAACCACGAAGGTCAAGTCTTGTTCCGGCGAGCTTTCCGACGAACTTCCTTCGACGGGGTCCAAGCACGCTCCCGAACTTGTGATGACTTTAAAGAGTAGCTGAGACTTCTTGGTGATCTCTGCGAACCTCCGACGATCTCTTCGGCGAACTTCCAACAGGTTCCCGTTTTCTTCTCGGTTGGTTCCGGCAGCATCTCCGACGAGTCTTCGAACTCTTAAACGTTCATCGAACTCGACTCCAGTATTCTTGCTTTGTGTTTTCTGTTTATCGTAGTTAATCCTGCACACTTAACTCAATATTATGGATTAGATCAAATAACCCATCAATTGATTTTATCATCAAAATCCGAGATTCAACAGGATGGGGCGTTCGTATAGCATGGACGGTGCTGCCTCTCGCTTCGCTCGCTGTCCGCCGCTTGCCGCTCGCTCGCTCAGCCAAAAATAGCCAGTTTTGGCCCGTTTTTGGCCAGTTTTTGGGCAGTTCTTGCATGCCGCGGCGAACGACGTGAGCGGAGCAAAACGTCAGCCATCTCAGCACCCTGGAACCCCCCGGGTGGCACAGGGCTGGATGGGGCGTTCGTATAGCAGGGACGGTGCTGCCTCTCGCTTCGCTAGCTGTCCGCCGCTCGCCGCTCGGTCTTTCAGCCAAAAATGGCCAGTTTTGGCCCGTTTTTGGCCAATTTTTGGGCAGTTCTTGCGTGCCGCGGTGAACGACGTGAGCGGAGAAAAACGTCAGCCATCTCAGCACCCTGGAACCCCTCGGGTGGCACAGGGCTGGATGGGGCGTTCATATAGCAGGGACGGTGCTGCCTCTCGCTTCGCTCGCTGTCCGCCGCTCGCTCGGCCAAAAATGGCCAGTTTTGGCCCGTTTTTGGGTCGTTTTGGCCAGTTTTTGGGAAGTTCTTGCGTGCCGCGGCGAACGACATGAGCGGAGCAAAACGTCAGCCATCTCAACACCCTGGAACCCCCCGGGTGGCACAGGGCTAGATGGGGCGTTCGTATAGCAGGAACGATGCTGCCTCTCACTTCGCTCGCTGTCCTCCGCTCGCCATTCGCTCGCTCAGCCAAAAATGGCCAGTTTTGGCCTGTTTTTGGCAAGTTTTGACCTGTTTTTGGCCAATTCTTGCGTGCTGCCGTGAACGACGTGAGCCGAGCAAAACGTCAGCCATCTCAGCACCCAGGAACCCCCTGGGTGGCACAGGGCTAGATGGGGCGTTCGTATAGCAAGGACGGTGCTGCTTCTCGCTTCGCTCGCTGTCCGCCGCTCGCTCGCTCAGACAAAAATGGCCAGTTTTGGCCGTTTTCTAGGCCGTTTTGGCCAGTTTTTGGGCAGTTCTTGCATGCCGCGGCGAACGACATGAGCGTAGCAAAACGTCAGCCATCTCAGCACCCTGGAACCCCCCGAGTGAAACAGGGCTGGATGGGGTGTTCGTATAGCAGGGACGGAGCTGCCTCTCGCTTCGCTCGCTGTCCGCCGCTCGCCGCTCGCTAGCTCAGCCAAAAATGGCTAGTTTTGGCCCATTTTTGGGCCGTTTTGGCAAGTTTTTGGGCAGTTCTTGCGTGCTACGACGAACGACATGAGCGGAGGAAAACGTCAGACATCTCAAAACCCTGGAACACCCCGGGTGGCACAGGGCTGGATGGGGCATTCGTATTGTAGGGACGGTGCTCCCTCTCGTTTTGTTTGCTGTCCGCTGCTTGCCGCTCGGTCGCTCAGCCAAAAATGGCCAGTTTTGGCCCGTTTTTAGGCTGGTTTGGCCAGTTTTTGGGTAGTTCTTGCGTGCCACGGCGAACGACATGAGCGGAGCAAAACGTCATCCATCTCAGCAACCTAGAACCCCCCGGGTGGCACAAGGCTGGATGGGGCGTTCGTATAGCAGGAACGGTGCTGCCTCTCGCTTCGCTTTCGCTGTCCGCCGCCGCCTTGTCGCTGTCCATTTTCGCCATTTCATTTCGCTAAACCAAAAATGCCGAGTTTTGGCCCCTTTTTGGGCCGTTTTGGCCACTTTTTGGGCAGTTCTTGCATGCCGCGGCGAACGACATGAGCGGAGCAAAACGTCAGCCATCTCAGCACCATGGAACCCCCCGGGTGGCACAGGGCAAGATGGGGCGTTCGTATAGCAGGGACGGTGCTGCCTCTCGCTTCGCTCGCTGTCCTCAGCTCGCCGCTCGCTCGCTCAGCCAAAAATGGCCAGTTTTGGCCTGTTTTTGGCCAGTTTTGGCCAGTTTTTGTGCAGTTATTGCGTGCTGCCGCGAACGACGTGAGCCGAGCAAAACGTCAGCCATCTCAGCACCCAGGAACCCCCCGAGTGGCACAGGGCTAGATGGGGCGTTCGTATAGCAAGGACGGTGCTGCCTCTCGCTTCGCTCGCTGTCCGCCGCTCGCCGCTCTCTCGCTCAGCCAAAAATGGCCAGTTTTGGCCCGTTTCTGGGCCATTTTGGCCAGTTTTTGGGCAGTTCTTGCGTGCCGCGGCGAACGACATGAGCGTAGCAAAACGTCAGCCATCTCAGCACCCTGGACCCCCCAGGTGAAACAGGGCTGGATGGGGTGTTCAGATAGCAGGGGACGGAGCTGCCTCTCGTTCGCTTCGCTGTCCTTTCGCCGCCGCATTTCGCTCAGCCAAAAATGGCCAGTTTTGGCCCGCTTTTTTGGGCCATTTTGGCCAGTTTTTGGGCAGTTCTTTGCGTGCCGCGGCGAACGACATGAGCGGGCGGAAAACGTCAGCCATCTCAAAACCCTGGAACCCCCCGGTGGCACAGGGCTGGATGGGGCGTTCGATAGCAGGGACGGTGCTGCCTCTCTCGCCATTTCGATGTCCGCCACCGCCACTTTCATTTCGGGCTCAGCCAAAAATGGCCAGTTTTGGCCAGTTTTTGGGCAGTTCTTGCGTGCCGCGGCGAACGACGTGAACGTCGCAAAACGTCAGCCATCTCAGCACCCTGGAACCCCCCGGGTGGCATAGGGCTGGATGGGGCGTTCGTATAGCAGGGACGGTGCTGCCTCTCGCTTCGCTCGCTGTCCGTCGCTCGCCGCTCGCTCGCTCAGCCAAAAATGGCCAGTTTTGGCCCGTTTTTGGGCCGTTTTGGCCCATTTTTGGGCAGTTCTTGCATGCCGCTGCGAACGACATGAGAGGAGCAAAACGTCAGCCATCTTAGCACCCTGGAACCCCCCGGGTGGCACATGGCACAGGGCTGGATGGGGCGTTCGTATAGCAGGGACGGTGCTGCCTCTCGCTTCGCTCACTGTCCGACACTCGCCGCTCGCTCGCTCAACCAAAAATAGCAAGTTTTTCCTCGTTTTTGGCCAATTTTGGCAAGTTTTTGGGCAGTTCTTGCGTGCCACGGCGAACGAAGTGAGCGGAGAAAAATGTCAGCCATCTCGGCACCCTGCAACCCCGCGGGTGGCACAAGGCTGGATGGGGCGTTGGTATAGCGGGGACGGAGCTACCTCTCGCTTCGCTCGCTCTCCGCCACTCGCCGCTCGGTCGCTCAGCCAAAAATGGCCAGTTTTTGGCTAATTTTTCGGCAGTTCTTGCTTGCCGCGGCGAACGACGTGAGCGGAGAAAAACGTCAGCCATCTCAGCACCCTGGAACCCCCCGGGTGGCACAGGGCTGGATGGGGCGTTCATATAGCAGGGACGGTGCTGCCTCTTGCTTCGCTCGCTGTCCGCCGCTCGCTCTGCCAAAAATGGCCAGTTTTGGCCCGTTTTTGGGCCGTTTTGGCCACTTTTTGGGCAGTTCTTGCGTGCTGCGGCGAACGACGTGAGCGGAGCAAAACGTCAGCCATCTCAGCACCCTGGAACCCCCCGGGTGGCACAGGGCTAGATGGGGCGTTCGTATAGCAGGGACAGTGCTACCTCTCGCTTCGCTCGCTGTCCGCCGCTCGCCGCTCGCTCGCTCAGCCAAATATGGCCAGTTTTGGCCCGTTTCTGGGCCGTTTTGTCCAGTTTTTTGGCAGTTTTTGCGTGCCGCAGCGAACGACATGAGCGGAGCAAAACATCAGCCATCTCAGCACCCTGGAACCCCCCGGGTGAAACAGGGCTGGATGGGGTGTTCATATAGCAGGGACGGAGCTGCCTCTCGCTTCGCTCGCTGTCCGCCGCTCGCCGCTCGCTCGCTCAGCCAAAAATGGCTAGTTTTGACCCATTTTTGGGCCGTTTTGGCAAGTTTTTGGGCAGTTCTTGCGTGCCGCGGCGAACGACATGAGCGGAGGAAAACGTCAGCCATCTCAAAACCCTGGAACACCCCGAGTGGCACAGGGCTGGATGGGGCGTTCATATAGTAGGGACGGTGCTCCCTCTCGTTTCGTTCGCTGTCCGCTACTCGCCGCTCGGTCGCTCAGCCAAAAATGGCCAGTTTTGGCCCGTCTTTAGGCTGTTTTGGCCAGTTTTTGGGCAGTTCTTGCGTGCCTCGGCGAAAGACATGAGCGGAGCAAAACGTCATCCATCTCAGCAACCTGGAACCCCCCGGGTGGCACAAGGCTAGATGGGGCGTTCGTATAGCAGGAACGGTGCTGCCTCTCGTTTCGCTCGCTGTCCGCCGCTCGCCGCTCGCTCGCTAAACCAAAAATGCCGAGTTTTGGCCCGTTTTTGGGCCGTTTTGGCCACTTTTTGGGCAGTTCTTGCGTGCCGCGGCGAACGACGTGAGCGGAGCAAAACGTCAGCCATCTCAGCACCATGGAACCCCCCGGGTGGCATAGGGCTAGATGGGGCGTTCGTATAGTAGGGACGGTGCTGCCTCTCGCTTTGCTCGCTGTCCTCCGCTCGCCGCTCGTTCGCTCAGCCAAAAATGGCCAGTTTTGGCCAGTTTTTGTGCAGTTCTTGCGTGCTGCCGCGAACGACGTGAGCCGAGCAAAACGTCAGCCATCTCAGCACCCAGGAACCCCCCAGGTGGCACAGGGCTAGATGGGGCGTTCGTATAGCAGGGACGGTGCTGCCTCTCGCTTAGCTCGCTATCCGCCGCTCGCCGCTCTCTCGCTCAGCCAAAAATGGCCAGTTTTGGCCCGTTTCTGGGCCATTTTGGCCAGTTTTTGGGCAGTTCTTGCGTGCCGCGGCGAACGACATGAGCGTAGCAAAACGTCAGCCATCTCAGCACCCTGGAACCCCCCGAGTGAAACAGGGCTGGATGGGGTGTTCGTATAGCAGGGACGGAGCTGCCTCTCGTTTCGCTCGCTGTCCGCCGCTCGCCGCTCGCTCGCTCAGCCAAAAATGGCCAGTTTTGGCCCGTTTTTGGGCCATTTTGGCCAGTTTTTGGGCAGTTCTTGCGTGCCGCGGCGAACGACATGAGCGGCGGAAAACGTCAGCCATCTCAAAACCCTGGAACCCCCCGGGTGGCACAGGGCTGGATGGGGCGTTCGTATAGCAGGGACGGTGCTGCCTCTCGCTTCGCTCGATGTCCGCCACTCGCCACTCGCTCGCTCAGCCAAAAATGGCCAGTTTTGGCCAGTTTTTGGGCAGTTCTTGCGTGCCGCGGCGAACGACGTGAACGTCGCAAAACGTCAGCCATCTCAGCACCCTGGAACCCCCCGGGTGGCATAGGGCTGGATGGGGCGTTCGTATAGCAGGGACGGTGCTGCCTCGCCGCTTCGCTGTCCGTCCTTCGCGCCGCCGCTTTCGCTCAGCCAAAAATGGCCAGTTTTGGCCCGTTTTTGGGCCGTTTTGGCCCATTTTTGGGCAGTTCTTGCATGCCGCTGCGAACGACATGAGCGGAGCAAAACGTCAGCCATCTTAGCACCCTGGAACCCCCCGGGTGGCACAGGGCTGGATGGGGCGTTCGTATAGCAGGGACGGTGCTGCCTCTCGCTTCGCTCACTGTCCGACGCTCGCCGCTCGCTCGCTCAACCAAAAATAGCAAGTTTTGCCTCGTTTTTGGCCAATTTTGGCAAGTTTTTGGGCAGTTCTTGCGTGCCACGGCGAACGAAGTGAGCGGAGCAAAACGTCAGCCATCTCGGCACCCTGCAACCCCGCGGGTGGCACAGGGCTGGATGGGGCGTTGGTATAGCGGGGACGGAGCTACCTCTCGCTTCGCTCGCTGTCCGCCACTCGCCGCTCGGTCGCTCAGCCAAAAATGGCCAGTTTTTGGCTAATTTTTCGGCAGTTCTTGCTTTCCGCGGCGAACGACGTGAGCGGACAAAAACGTCAGCTATCTCAGCACCCTGGAACCCCCCGGGTGGCACAGGGCTGGATGGGGCGTTCATATAGCAGGGACGGTGCTGCCTCTTGCTTCGCTCGCTGTCCGCCGCTCGCTCTGCCAAAAATGGCCAGTTTTGGCCCGTTTTTGGGCCGTTTTGGCCAGTTTTTGGGCAGTTCTTGCGTGCCGCGGCGAACGACATGACCGGAGCAAAACGTCAGCCATCTCAGCACCCTGGAACCCCCCGGGTGGCACAGGGCTAGATGGGGCGTTCGTATAGCAGTAACGGTGCTGCCTCTCGCTTCGCTCGCTGTCCTCCGCTCGCCGCTCGCTCGCTCAGCCAAAATGGCCAGTTTTGGCCTGTTTTTGGGCAGTTCTTGCGTGCTGCGGCGAACGACGTGAGCGGAGCAAAACGTTAGCCATCTCAGCACCCTGGAACCCCCCGGGCGGCTCAGGGCTAGATGGGGCGTTCGTATAGCAGGGACGGTGCTGCCTCTCGCTTCGCTCGCTGTCCTCCGCTCGCCGCTCGCTCGCTCAGCCAAAAATGGCCAGTTTTGGCCCGTTTCTGGGCCGTTTTGTCCAGTTTTTTTGCAGTTCTTGCGTGCCGCAGCGAACGACATGGGCGGAGCAAAACATCAGCCATCTCAGCACCCTGGAACCCCCCGGGTGAAACAGGGCTGGATGGGGTGTTCATATAGTAGGGACGGAGCTGCCTCTCGCTTCGCTCGCTGTCCGCCGCTCGCCGCTCGCTCGCTCAGCCAAAAATGGCTAGTTTTGGCCCATTTTTGGGCCGTTTTGGCAAGTTTTTGGGCAGTTCTTGCGTGCCGCGGCGAACAACATGAGCGGAAGAAAACGTCAGCCATCTCAAAACCCTGGAACACCCCGGGTGGCACAGGGCTGGATGGGCTGATCGTATAGTAGGGACGGTGCTCCCTCTCGTTTCGTTCGCTGTCCGCTGCTCGCCGCTCGGTCGCTCAGCAAAAAATGGCCAGTTTTGGCCCGTTTTTAGGCAGTTTTGGCAGTTTTTGGGCAGTTCTTGCGTGCCATTGCGAACGACATGAGCGGAGCAAAACGTCATCCATCTCAGCAACCTGGAACCCTCCGGGTGGCACAAGGCTGGATGGGGCGTTCGTATAGCAGGAACGGTGCTGCCTCTCGCTTCGCTCGTTGTCCGTCGCTCGCCGCTCGCCGCTCGCTCGCTAAACCAAAAATGCCGAGTTTTGGCCCGTTTTTGGGCCGTTTTGGCCACTTTTTGGGCAGTTCTTGCGTGCCGCGGCGAACGACGTGAGCGGAGCAAAACGTCAGCCATCTCAGCACCATGGAACCCCCCGGGTGGCACAGGGCTAGATGGGGCGTTCGTATAGCAGGGACGGTGCTGCCTCTCGCTTCACTCGCTGTCCTCCGCTCGCCGCTCGCTCGCTCAGCCAAAAATGGCCAGTTTTGGCCTGTTTTTGGCCAGTTTTGGTGCAGTTCTTGCGTGCTGCGGCGAACGACGTGAGCGGAGCCAAACGTCAGCCATCTCAGCACCCAGGAACCCCCCGGGTGGCACAGGGCTAGATAGGGCGTTCGTATAGCAGGGACGGTGCTGCCTCTCGCTTCGCTCGCTGTCCGCCGCTCGCCGCTCGCTCGCTCAGCCAAAAATGGCCAGTTTTGGCCCGTTTCTGGGCCGTTTTGGCCAATTTTTGGGCAGTTCTTGCGTGCCGCGGCGAACGACATGAGCGTAGCAAAACGTCAGCCAACTCAGCACCCTGGAACCCCCCGAGTGAAACAGGGCAAGATGGGGCGTTCGTATAGCAGGGACGGTGCTGCCTCTCGCTTCGCTCGCTGTCCGCTGCTCGCCGCTCGCTCACTCAATAAAAAATGACCAGTTTTTGGCCAGTTTTGGCCAGTTTTTGGGCAGTTCTTGAGTGCCGCGGTGAACGATGTGAGCGGAGCAAAATGTCAGCTATCTCAGCACCCTGGAACCCCCCGGGTGGCACAGGGCTGGATGGGGCGTTCGTATAGCAGGGACGGTGCTGCCTCTCGCTTCGCTCGCTGTCCGCTGCTCGCCGCTCGCTCACTCAATAAAAAATGACCAGTTTTTGGCCAGTTTTTGGGCAGTTCTTGAGTGCCGTGGTGAACGATGTGAGCGGAGCAAAACGTCAGCTATCTCAGCACCCTGGAACCCCCCGGGTGGCACAGGGCTGGATGGGGCGTTCGTATAGCAGGGACGGTGCTTCCTCTCGCTTCGCTCGCTGTCCGCCGCTCGCTCGCTCAGCCAAAAATGGCCAGTTTTGGCCCGTTTTTGGGCAGTTTTGGCCAGTTTTTGGGCAGTTCTTGCGTGCCGTGGCGAACGACATGAGCGGAGCAAAACGTCAGCCATCTCAGCACCCTGGAAACCCCGGATGGCACAGGGCTGGATGGGGCGTTCGTATAGCAGGGACGGTGCTGGCTCTCGCTTCGCTCGCTGTCCGTCGCTCGCCGCTCGCTCGCTCAACCAAAAATGGCCAGTTTTGGTCCATTTTTGGGCCATTTTGGCCAGTTTTTGGGCAGTTCTTGGGTGCCACGGCGAACGACATCAGCGGTGCAAAACGTCAGCCATCTCAGCACCATGGAACCCCCCGGGTGGCACAAGGCTGGATGGGGCGTTCGTATAGCAGGGACGGTGCTGCCTCTCGTTTCGCTCGCTGTCTGCCGCTCGCCGCTTGCTCGCTCAGCCAAAAATGGCCAGATTTGGCCCTTTTTGGCCAGTTTTGGCCAGTTTTTGGGCAGTTCTTGCGTGCCGCGGCGAACGACATGAGCGGAGCAAAACGTCAGCCATCTCAGCACCCTGGAACCCCCCGGTGGCATAGGGCTGGATGGGGCGTTCGTATATCAGGGTCGGTGCTGCCTCTCGCTTCGCTCTCTGTCCGTCGCTCGCCGCTCGCTCGCTCAACCAAAAATGGCCAGTTTTGGCCCCTTTTTGGGCTGTTTTGTCCAGTTTTTGGGCAGTTCTTGGGTGCCACGGCGAACGACATGAGTGGTGCAAAACATCAGCCATCTCAGCACCATGGAACCCCCCGGGTGGCACAAGGCTGGATGGGGCGTTCGTATAGCAAGGACGGTGCTGCCTCTCGCTTCGCTCGCTGTCCGCCGCTCGCCGCTCGCTCGCTCAGCCAAAAATGGCTAGATTTGGCCCGTTTTTGGGCAGTTCTTGCGTGCCGCGGCGAACGACATGAGCGGAGCAAAACGTCAGCCATCTCAGCACCCTGGAACCCCCCGGTGGCACAGGGCTGGATGGGGTGTTCGTATAGCAAGGACGGTGCTGCCTCTCACTTCGCTCGCTGTCCGTCGCTCGCCGCTCGCTCGCTCAACCAAAAATGGCCAGTTTTGGCCCGTTTTTGGGCCGTTTTGGCCTGTTTTTGGGCAGTTCTTGGGTGCCACGGCGAACGACACGAGCGGTGCAAAACGTCAGCCATCTCAGCACCATGGAACCCCTCGGGTGGCACAAGGCTAGATGGGGCGATCGTATAGCAAGGACGGTGCTGCCTCTCGCTTCGCTCGCTGTCCGCCGCTCGCCGCTCGCTCGCTCAGCCAAAAATGGCTAGTTTTGGCCCGTTTTTGGCCAGTTCTTGCGTGCCGTGGCGAACGACGTGAGCGGAGCAAAACATCTGCCATCTCAGCACCCTGGAACCCCCCGGGTGGCACAGGGCTAGATGGGGCGTTCGTATAGCAGGGACGGTGCTGCCTCTCGCTTCGCTCGCTGTCCGCCGCTCGCCGATCGCTCGCTCAGCTAAAAAAGGCCAGTTTTGGCCCCTTTTTGGGCCGTTTTGGCCGGTTTTTGGGCAGTTCTTGCATGCCACGGCGAACGACATGAGCGGAGTAAAACGTCAGCCATCTCAGCATCCTGGAACCCCCCGGGTGGCATAGGGATGGATGGGGCGTTCGTATAGCAGGGACGTTGCTGCCTCTCGCTTCGCTCGCTGTCCGCTGCTCTCTCGCTCAGCCAAAAATGGCCAGTTTTGGCACTTTTTGGCCAGTTTTGGCCAGTTTTTGGGCAGTTCTTGCGTGCCGCGGCGAACGACGTGAGCGGAGCAAAACGTCAGCCATCTCAGCACCCTGGAACCCCCCGGGTGGTACAGGGCTGGATGGGGCGTTCGTATAGCAGGGACGGTGCTGCCTCTCGCTTCGCTCGCTGTCCGCCACTCGCCGCTCGGTCGCTCAGCCAAAAATGGCCAGTTTTGGCCCGTTTTTGGCCAATTTTTGGGCAGTTCTTGCGTGCCGTGGCGAACGACGTGAGCGGAGAAAAACGTCAGCCATCTCAGTACCCTGGAACCCCCCGGGTGGCACAGGGCTGGATGGGGCGTTCATATAGCAGGGACGGTGTTGCCTCTCGCTTCGCTCGCTCGCTGCTCGCCGCTTGCTCGCTCAGCCAAAAATAGCCAGTTTTGGCCCATTTTTGGGCTGTTTTGGCAAGTTTTTGGGCAGTTCTTGCGTGCCGTGGTGAACTACATGAGCGGAGCAAAACATCACCTATCTCAGCACCCTGGAACCCCCCGGGTGGCACAGGGCTAGATGGGGCGTTCATATAGCATGGACGGTGCTGCCTCTCGCTTCGCTCGCTGTCCTCCGCTCGCCGCTCGCTCGCTCAGCCAAAAATGGCCAATTTTGGCCTGTTTTTGGCCAGTATTGGCCAATTTTTGGGCAGTTCTTGCGAGCTGCGGCGAACGACGTGAGCGGAGCAAAACGTCAGCCATCTCAGCACTCTGGAACCCCCCGGGTGGCACAGGGCTGGATGGGGCGTTCGTATAGCAGGGACGGTGCTGCCTCTCGCTTCGCTCGCTGTCTGCCACTCGCCGCTCGCTCGCTCAGCCAAAAATGGCCAATTTTGGCCCGTTTCTGGACCGTTTTGGCCAGTTTTTGGGCAGATCTTGCGTGCCGCGGCGAACGACATGAGCGGAGCAAAACGTCAGCCATCTCAGCACCCGGGAACCCCTCGGGTGAAACAGGGCTGGATGGGGCGTTCGTATAGCAGGGACGGAGCTGCCTCTCGCTTCGCTCGCTGTCCGCCGCTCGCCGCACGCTCGCTCAGCCAAAAATGGCCAGTTTTGGCCCTTTTTTGGGCCGTTTTGGCCAGTTTTTGGGTAGTTCTTACGTGCCGCGGCGAACGACATGAGCGGAGCAAAACGTCTGCCATTTCAGCACCTTGGAACCCCCCGGGTGGCACAGGGCTGGATGGGGCGTTGGTATAGCAGGGACGGTGCTACCTCTCGCTTCGCTCGCTCTCCGCCGCTCGCCGCTCTCTCGCTCAGCCAAAAATGGCCAGTTTTGGCCCGTTTTTGGCTAGTTTTGGCCAGTTTTCAGGCAGTTCTTGCGTGCTACGGCGAACAACGTGAGCGGAGCAAAACGTCAACCATCTCAGCACCCCCCCCCCGGGTGGCACAAGGCTGGATGGGGCGTTCGTATAGCTGGGACGGTGCTGCCTCTCGCTTCGCTCGCTATCCGCCGCTCGCCGCTTGCCGCTCGCTCGCTCAACCAATAATGGCTAGTTTTGGCCCGTTTTTGGGCCGATTTGGCCAGTTTTTGGGTAGTTCTTGCGTGCCGCGGCGAACGACATGAGTGGAGCAAAACGTCAGCCATCTCAGCACCCTAGAACCCCTCGGGTGGCACAGGGCTGGATGGGGCATTCGTATAGCAGGGACGGTGCTGCCTCTCGCTTCGCTCGCTGTTTGCCGCTCGCCGCTAGCTCGCTCAGCCAAAAATGGCCAGTTTTGGCCAGTTTTTGGGCAGTCCTTGTGTGCCGCTGCGAACGACGTGAGCGGAGCAAAACGTCAGCCATCTCAGTACCCTGTAACCCCCCGGGTGGCACAGGGCTGGATGGGGCATTCGTATAGCTGGGACGGTGCTGCCTCTCGCTTCGCTCGCTGTCCGCCGCTCGCCGCTCGCTCGCTCAGCCAAAAATGGCCAGTTTTTGCCCGTTTTTGGCCAGTTTTGGCCCGTTTTTGGGCAGTTCTAGCGTGCCGCGGCGAACGACGTGAGCGGATCAAAACGTCAGCCATCTCAGCACCCTGGAACCCTGTTAGGACCCTTGCAGATTCTAAACTAGGGGTTGATCTCTTTAGGAGATCGGCCTCCTTGGAACTCTATAGGGGTTCCTCCCTCTAAGTTGCTGCTCAAATGCTGCAGAAAAGATTCATTTATTGCTTGTCAAAAGAGAAGGAATACATGGTTATTTATAGGGCTTCTAAACCCTAACTCCTGATAGGACTCCTACTTAAGACTCTTACTTCTAACCAACTCCTAATATGACTCATACTCAAGACTCCTATTCCCTTACAACTCCTAATTCTTCTCTAAGAAAAAACCTCCTAACAGAATGTCACTCTCAATTTGGACTCTCCTAGTTAGAGTCCTAACAGAGTGTCCCTCTCAATTAGGACTCTCCTAGCTAGAGTCCTAACAGACCCGCCGCCCTCTTCAAATCAGCCTTGTCCTCGAGGCTGAGATTCCATGAACTCGGGGAACCGGGTCTTCAACTCCTCATATGGTTCCCATGTGGCGTCTTCAAGTGGTAGATTATTCCAATGCACTAGTACTTCAGTAGAGGGATGTCTTGCTGGATAGCTTGTGGTTCGGCTTGAATAACTCCATCCTCTGTTGTGTTGGGCAGTTGGATCTGGGGTGACTCGTGTTCTCCCAACTTGGGCTTTAGGCATGATACGTGGAAGACAGGATGAATTTTGGCATCCTCAGGTAATTTAAGTCTGTATGCCACTGATAGAGAGTTGATAGAGAGTTGCTTGTATGGTTGTAGGCGAAGATAAACCCAATCTCCCACTGAAAATTCTCTTTCACTTGTCGTGTGTCGGCCATTGCTTCATTCGGCTTGAGCGGTAGAGAGATTATCTTTTAATAGTTGTAAGAGTTTGTCCCTATCAATCAATTCTTGGTCAACTGATCTACCTTGGCGGAGCCAATTACATACTTTGGAATCACGGTCTTTGGTCGACCATACAATGCTTCATAAGGGGCACATTTTGTAGATGAATGATATGTAGTATTATACCACCATTCGCCCAGGGAAGCCATTTTGCCCACTCTTTTGGTGGTCGCTAGCTTAAACACCGGAGGTACGTCTCTAAGCACCTATTTACCACCTCTGTTTGGCCGTCAGTTTGTGGATGATACGCTGTGCTCATCTTGAGTTTGGTGCCTTGTAACTGAAATAACTCGGTCCAAAATTTACTAGTGAAGATCTTGTCATGATCACTTACGATGGACCTTGGCATCCCATGCAGTTTAACAAATTTTCTATGAAAATCTGGGCAATACTAGCAAAGGCGGTGTAGGGATTTCTCACGGCACAAAAAATGAGCATATTTAAGTAAGTCGATCAACCACCACGAGAATCGTGCTTTTACCTTTGGAAGATGGTAGCCCTTCAATAAAGTCCATGGAGATGTCAGTCCACACCGAGTCTAGTATGGGTAATGGTTGTAGCTTCCCTGGATTTGCCATAGTTTCACCCTTGTGCTGTTGACATATATCACATTGTGCCACATATTCAGCAATAATTTTTTTCATCCCTCTCCAATAAAAAATTTGCTTCACTCTTTTGTGGGTTCTTAGGAATCCAGAGTGCCCTGCTGAAGGTATAGAGTGCATTTCATGCAAGATGATTGTGATGCAAGGGGAGTCAGGTGTAAGCACAATGCGACCTTTGTAGCGTAAATCCCTCGAATCCCAGGAGTAGTGGGCTATTGCACTTGGATCCTCCTCCAAGTTTTTTATGATCTTGCTGATCTCTAGATCCTTCTTCCATTCTTCCCTAATGTCCTCGAGGAGACCGGTGGTAGGAAGGGAGATGGTTGAAACCTTAGCTTTTTCAGGTAGCCGTGAGAGTGCATCTGCAACAACGTTTTCTTTCCCCTTTTTGTAAATAATTTCATAATCAAATCCAAGAAGTTTGGTTACCCATTTTTGCTGCTCAGGGGATGATATCTTTTGCTCCAAAAAGTACTTGAGGCTTTTATGGTCAGTTTTAATTTGAAATCTGACCATTGGAAAGCATCTTTTTTCAGTAAAGAATTGAGTGGTGCACTGATCTTCCCATAGTCCTTAACAAATTTTCGGTAGTAGCCCGTTAGTCCAAGGAACCCCCGCAGTAATTTCACGTTTGTAGGTTTCGGCCAGCCTTGCATTGCCTCAATTTTTGTTGGGTCTACCGCCACTCCTTCTTCTGATATTATATGCCCAAGGTACTCTACCTTTTGCTGGAGAAAGCTGCACTTTGGTTGCTTAACAAAAAGAGTATTCTCCCGAAGGATCGTCAAAACAATCCGTAAATGCTGAAAGTGAGTCTCAAGGGAAGGGCTGTAAACGAGAATATCATCGAAAAATACCAGCACAAATTTACGAAGAAAGCTCCGAAATATATCATTCATAAGACTTTGAAAGGTTGAAGGAGCATTAGTGAGTCCAAAAGGCATTACCAAGAATTCATAATGGCCATCATGTGTGCGAAATGCAGTTTTTGGAATGTCATCGTCACATACCCGAATTTGGTGGTAACCGGATCGGAGGTCCAACTTCGTAAAGACTCGAGCTCCTTTCAATTCATCAAGAAGTTCATCCACCACTGGTATTGGGTATTTGTCCTTAACGGTGATGCCATTTAAAGCTCGGTAGTCGATGCACATCCGCTAAGTTCCGTCCTTCTTGCGTACAAGTAGCACCGGTGAGGAATACGGGCTGCAACTTGGTCGAATCACCCCTGTTTCAAGCATCTCCTTTACGATCTTTTCAATTTCATCTTTCTGGAGGTGAGGATATCGGTATAGTCGAATGTTCGCTGGTGGCTTGCCCGGAAGGATTGGAATTCGATGGTCATGATGCCGAGAAGGAGGAAGACCGCGCGGTTCAGCAAATATGTCGGCAAATTCAGTAAGTAATTAGGCAAGATTTTGATCTTCAAATTCTATTTTCTTCCCCTTTGGTTGCTGCTGGAGGTGCATCAAAAAGGCACCATTTACCTTATGTAAAACTTTCTCCATTCGTTGGGTCGAAACAGTGGTAACGTTGCTTCCGCGCTTCCCGCATAGGATGATCTGTTTGCCCTTACAGTAGAATTTCATAATTAATTTAGAAAAGTTCCAAGAGACATCACCTAGTGTAGTCAGCCATTCTATACCAAGCACTGCCTCATAGTCATCGATAGGTAGGAGGAAGAAATCGGTGATAATTTCTTGGTCTTGCAGTAATAGTTTCACCTGTGGGCATCTTTGGTCGCACTTTAGGATTCTGCCGTCGGCAACCTTTACGTCGAACTTACTGCAACCTTCAATATGCAGTGCCATCCGAGCAGCAACCTTACTATTCAGGAAGTTATTAGTGCTACCCGTGTCGATGAGAACAGTGATCGGCTGTTGTTTGAGAAGGCCTCCAACTTTCATCGTTTGCGGATTTGAGTAGCCGGCTAGTGCGTGTACCGTAATGTCGGTCGGCTGTGGCTCTTCTTCCATATCTTCTTCTTCATGTTCAAGGCTCTCTTCTAGATGTTCAATGACCTCTTCTTCTACTGGTTCAATCATAAGAAGTCTACCTTTCTTACAGTGATGCTCGCGGCTCCACGGCTCGTCGCAATGCCAACATAACCCGTTCGCAGATCGCTCCCGAAGTTCTTCTCTTGTTAACCTTTTCGGTGCAGGGACTCGGTTGAGAGTAGGGGGGGCTGAGGGCTTTAGTATTGTAGGTCGTGGAGTGATCCTAGTCCTTCGGGCTTCATGGTTCAATCGCTCCTCTTGAAGTCGTGCGAAAGAGATGGCTGCCATAAGCGTGTATGGTTGTCGCGCCTGAACTTCTCCCCGGATCTTCGGCTTTAGGCCCTCAATAAAAGTTCCTAATAATTGTTTTTCAGACCAATCACAAGTTTGATTAGATAACCTTTCAAACCTGGTTTGGTACTCCTGAATGGTGGAGGTTTGTCGGATCTTTGCTAGTTGTCCGTCAATGTTCTCGTAATAAGTTGGTCCGAAGCGGATCAGTAGTCCTTCTTTGAATTGTCGCCATGAAAGGACTCCATAAGTATGTTCAAACTAGTCAAACCATTGTATGGCATCCCCTTCAAGATGTATAGATGCAATTTCCACCATGGATGCATCCGCAGTTTTATGGTACCGAAAATATCGCTCCGCGCGCGAGATCCAACCAATTGGGTCTCCTTCTTCCCATCTAGGGAAGTCCACTCTCATGTGCGAATAGTTGGGGTCGGTCATAGAGCCTCCCCTCTCTTGGAAGTTATCTCTTTGGGCATGATGTGATTGGTTAGAGCTCTCTCCTTGATGTGATTTCTTCGGGCTTGGTGGTCGGCCCAGACTGAATTCGGTAAGGAGAGTCCGAATTTTATCCTCCATTCGTGCCTCAAAGGCTTCAAATTTAGCATTGATTGCCGCCTCAGATGCCATAGTATATGACTCCAAATCTGTGATGTTAAGATCTCTCTTTTGTTGACGAGTTAAAGGCATGTATAGGTTTGATAGAAATCAGTGAAAGTTTGCTGCAGAATTGTGTTGTCTTATAAGAGCAGAATTATCGTCGAAGAAACAATGGTTTCTCGATGAAATCTCCACAAAAAATTTGAGAGATTTGAGGAGAGAGTTGATAGCAATATGTCAGTTTATATGATAGCAAGGATGTCCATCAAGAAAATTTCGGTAGTAACAGCAAAAAAATTGGTGTAAGTTGCGATAGCAGAATTCTTGTCGAAAAATTTCAGCAACTTACGAAGAAAATTTGCAGCAATATAGGAACGATTTTTTTTTTTGGATTTTTGGATAGGGATAAATAAATTGCAGCAGTAGTAAGGTAGGAAACCAGAACCTATTGCAATTCACGGGGAGATCAAAGGATGATTTGCGGTGGTGGAGATGATGGAGGAATTCGGCGACGATCATTTAAGCAATTGTGGGAATTGCTTTGGATGGTTGTGGAGGGTTGATGGATGGCTATGGAAGGGCAGCGAGACGCCAAGAACGCTGCTCTGATACCAGGTGTTAGAACCCTTGCAGATTCTAAACTTGGGGTTGATCTCTTTAGGGGATCGGCCTCCTTGGAACTCTATAGGGGTTCCTCCCTCCAAGTTGCTGCTCAACGGCTGCAGAAAAGATTCATCTATTGCTTGTCAAAAGAGAAGGAATACATGGCTATTTATAGGGCTTCTAAACCCTAACTCCTGATAGGACTCCTACTTAAGACTCTTACTTCTAACCAACTCCAAATATGACTCATACTCAAGACTCCTATTCCCTTACAACTCCTAATTCTTCTCTAAGAAAAAACCTCCTAATAGAATGTCACTCTCAATTAGGACTCTCCTAGTTAGAGTCCTAACAGAGTGTCCCTCTCAATTAGGACTCTCCTAGCTAGAGTCCTAACAAACCCCCCGGGTGGGACAGGGCTGGATGGGGCATTCATATACCAGGGACGATGCTGCCTCTCGCTTCGCTCGCTGTCCGTCGCTCGCCGCTCGCTCGCTCAGCCAAAAATGGCCAGTATTGGCCCGTTTTTGTGCCGTTTTGACCAGTTTTTGGGCAGTTCTTGCGTGCCGCGGCAAACGACATGAGCGGAGCAAAACGTCAGCCATCTCAGCACCCTGGAACCCCCCGGGTGGCACAGGGCTGGATGGGGCGTTCGTATAGCAGGGACGGTGCTGCCTCTCGCTTCGCTCGCACAGCCAAAAATGGCCAGTTTTGGCCAGTTTTTGGGCAGTTCTTGCGTGCCGCGGTGAACGACGTGAGCGGAGAAAAACGTCAGCCATCTAAGCACCCTGGAACCCCCCGGGTGGCACGGGGCTAGATGGGGCGTTCATATAGCAGGGACGGTGCTGCCTCTCGCTTCGCTCACTGTCCACCGCTCGCCCGCTCAGCCAAAAATGGCCAGTTTTGGCCCGTTTTTGGGCCGTTTTGGCCAGTTTTTGGGCAGTTCTTGCGTGCCGCGGTGAACGACATGAGCGGAGCAAAACGTCAGCCATCTCAGCACCCTGGAACCCCTCGGGTGGCACATGCTAGATGGGGCGTTCGTATAGCAGGGACGGTGCTGCCTCTCGCTTCGCTCGCTGTCCTCCGCTCGCCGCTCGCTCGTTCAACAAAAAATGGCCCGTTTTGGCTTGTTTTTGGCCAGTTTTGGCCAGTTTTTGGGCAGTTCTTGCGTGCTGCGACGAACGACGTGAGCGGAGCAAAACGTCAGCCATCTCAGCACCCTGGAACCCCCCGGGTGGCACAGGGTGGATGGGGCCTTCGTATAGCAGGGACGGTGCTGCCTCTCGCTTCACTTGCTGTCCTCCGCTCGCCGCTCACTCACTCAGCCAAAAATGGCCAGTTTTGGCCCGTTTTTGGCTAGTTTTGGACAGTTTTTGGGCAGTTCTTGCGTGCCGCTGCGAACGACGTGAGCGGAGCAAATCGTCAGCCATGTCAGTACCCTAGAACCCCCCGGGTGGCACAAGGCTGGATGGGGCATTCGTATAGCAGGGACGGTGCTGCCTCTCGCTTCGCTCGCTGTCCGTCGCTCGCCGCTCGCTCGCTCAGCCAAAAATGGCCAGTTTTGGCCCGTTTTTGGCCAATTTTGGCCAGATTTTGGGCAGTTCTTGCGTGCCGTGGCGAACGACGTGAGCGGAGCAAAACGTCAGCCGTCTCAGCACCCTGGAACACCCCGGGTGGCACAGGGCTGGATGGGGCGTTCGTATAGTAGGGACGGTGCTGCCTCTCGCTTCGCTTGCTCAGCCAAAAATGGCCAGTTTTGGCCCGTTTCTGGGCCGTTTTGGCCAGTTTTTGGGCAGTTCTTGCGTTCCGCAGCGAACGACATGAGCGGAGCAAAACGTCAGCCATCTCAGCACCCTGGAACCCTCCGGGTGGCACAGGGCTGGATGGGGCGTTCGTATAGCAGGGACGGTGCTGCCTCTCGCTTCGCTCGCTGTCCACCGCTCGGTCGCTCAGCCAAAACTAGCCAGTTTTGGCTCATTTTTGGCCAGTTTTGGCCAGTTTTTGGGCAGTTCTTGCGTGCCGCGATGAACGACATGAGCGGAGCAAAATGTCAGCCATCTCAGCACCCTAGAACCCCCCGGGTGGCATAGGGCTGGATGGGGCTTTCGTATAGCAGGGACGGTGCTGCCTCTCACTTCGCTCGCTCTCCGTCACTCGTCGCTCGTTCGCTCAGCCAAAAATGGCCAGTTTTGGCCTATTTTTCGGCTGTTCTGGCCAGTTTTTGGGCAGTTTTTGCGTGCTGTGGCGAACGACGTGAGCGAAGCAAAACGTCAGCAAAAAATGGCCAGTTTTGGTTTGTTTATGGCCTTTTTATGTGACGTTTTTCCTTCAATTGAAATCTTCTTCTTCCTTGTGTGGCCAACAATGCGTTGCTCTATACTTCTTCGTGCACGGCGGTGTCTTATCGTCGATTGCCTTGTTTGATCGGCCACTTGAGTCTTTATTGCTCGTGGTTGGCGATGGGCTGTCCGATGGGATGACTGTGTTGGCATGTGAGCGGTGATGGATTTGTATGCCGCGGTGGGCTCCCTACTTTTGTGCAGTTGACCACCGACGTTGCAAGTCTCTTCAATGGTACTCTGTTCGAACGGAGATGTGTGTGTTGCCTGTACAATCTACCTAGTTCCTTTGGAAATAGACATCGTTTACCTCACTTATCCACTTCTAATGTCCTATACGAATGAGGAGTGTCGATGTCCGTGCACCTTGTGTGTCCTCGAACGATGTCATGTCTCGGACCTCTCGTCTCGAAAGTGGCTCCGAGTTCACGTGAGTGCTCTTGGATGCAGTGGATAAGAATGTACCATGGGTCTTTGGACTCTTGGCACATGATCGGTTGGCTCTCTTGGTAAGCCCTTCGACGGATGACAGCCTTCCATCATTGCCCCCTTTCCCTTGTGGTAATGGGTCGGCATGTTGGGATTGGCATCGTATAGGATGTGCTACCTGGTTGATCCTGCCAATGAGTCATATGCTTGTCTCAAAGATTAAGCCATGCATGTGTAAGTATGAACTATTTCAGACTGTGAAACTGCGAATGGCTCATTAAATCAGTTATAGTTTGTTTGATGGTACGTGCTACTCGGATAACCGTAGTAATTCTAGAGCTAATCGTGCAACAAACCCCGACTTCGGAAGGGATGCATTTATTAGATAAAAGGCTGATGTGGGCTTTGCCCGCTGCTCGATGATTCATGATAACTTCGACGGATCGCACGGCCCCCTCGTGCGGTGACGCATCATTCAAATTTCTGCCCTATCAACTTTTCGATGGTAGGATAGGGGCCTACCATGGTGGTGACGGGTGACGGAGAATTAGGGTTCGATTCGGAGAGGGAGCTGAGAAAGCGGCTACCACATCCAAGGAAGGCAGCGGTAGCGCAAATTACCCAATCGACATGGGGAGGTAGTGACAATAAATAACAATACCGGGCTCTTCGAAGTCCGGTAATTGGAATGAGTACAATCTAAATCCCTTAACGAGGATCCATTGGAGGGCAAGTCCGGTGCGGCGACCACGGTAATTCCAGCTCCAATAGCGTATATTTAAGTTGTTGCAGTTAAAAAGCTCATAGTTGGACTTTGGGACGGGTCGGTCGGTCCGCCTCGCGGTGTGCACCGGTCGTCCCATCCCTTCTGTCGGTGATGCGTGCCTGGCCTTAACAGGCCGGGTCGTGCCTCCGTCGCTGTTACTTTGAAGAAATTAGAGTGCTCAAAGCAAGCCCACGCTCTGGATACATTAGCATTGTTGAATCTCGTATTTTGATGATGAAACCACCTGATATGTGTTTATAATTTAAACTGCATTTTGAGTGATGCAGGTCTACTCGATCAGAATTAGACAGTTAACGCAGGAGGAATTGACGTTGTGCCGGAGGAGATCACGTCAGGATATTGGACGGCAGAAGGCTTCGAACGTCGGGCATCGGGCCAAGAAGAGCGGAATTGCGCCAAGGATATCGGGTTGCGGAGGTCAATCGCCGATTGGGCAACAAGCCACAAGAGAGGGCGATGTGCTAAAGAATCAAATGAAGCGCCAACCAATGACGTGTCGAGAACGGAGAATGTCAATTCGCGTTGTAATAACCGCCTAGATCGGAGTAGAGTTTTGGTTTGCATGTGCGGGATTAACTACGATAACGATGAAGGCATAAAGTGAAACAAAGTGTGGAGTCAAGCAACGAAGGATTCGTTGGGAGTTCAAGAGTTCGACGGAAGTCCGAAGGATCATCGGGAACACTGCTGGAACTAGCCGAGAATGAGTAGGGAGCTTGCCGAAGGGTTTTTGGAAGCTTCGCCGGAAGGTTCGTGGGAAGTTCGCAGAGTTTGCCGAGAAAGATCGGAGCTTGCCGAAGAAGCTCGTTGGAACTTCGCCAAGATCAAATCGTGAAGTTTAAGAGCTTGCCGGAGTCCATGAGAATGGTTTCGAGAGTTTTCGGGAAGACCGCCGAAAGTTTGCAGGAAGCTTCATGGGAAGAAGTCTTGACTTATGGACTTTGTAATAGCTTATATAATGTCTTTAAAATTCATAGTTAGCATGTTAATTAGGGTTAGGATTAGGTATTAATCCTATAACCCAAGTAGGGGCCTAAAACACTGTAGGCTGAAAACACTGTAGGCGGTGAGCTGAAAACACTGTAGCGGGCTGAAAACACTGTAGGCGGTGGCACCGCCTGGGCTGAGCGGTGGCACCGCCCAGCACCCGAGTGCTGGGCGGTGACACATCTGGGCTTGGCGGTGGCACCGCCAGCACCGAAAGCTGGCGGTGGCGCTTGGCTGGGCGGTGGCACCGCCAGCATCGGGAACCCAAAGAGAATTTGAATTTTGGAGCCCAAATTTTGGAGCCCAAATTTGAATCCTCTTGAGCCCTATAAATACCCCTCAAATCTCAGCTGAGATAACAACTTTTTGAGCAGCAAGAGTTTGAGAGAAAGGTCTTAGAAAAGTGTTAGCTTGTCTTCTTTTCAATTTGCTAGTGTTCACCTCATCTCTTCTCGAAAATCTGTAAGATAGTGAACCGCTTGTAAAGAGTTGTAAGAGGGGTATTTACCCTTCCATTTCAAGAGACTTGCTAGTGGAAGGTGGGAGCCTCATCGAAGAGGGGCCTCGCAAGTGGAGTAGGTCATTTGACCGAACCACTCTAAAATCGGCGTGATCCTTGGTTTGCATTTCATTATTGCTATTTACATTATTGCAAACCTTCTTATATGCTTTAGTTCCTTATTACTTTTGCTGTGCATATTTAAGAATACGCTTTCAAGATTAAGCTTGTCAAGTTCTGCTCTTATCATCTGAAAGATTTTTTTAAAACCGAAGTTTTAATCCATTTGCACTAATTCACCCCCCCTCTTAGTGCTGCTCGATCGATCGACAATTGGTATCGAGCCACGGTTTTCTACTTTGGTTTAACACCCAAATAGAAATGGCTCTTTATGGCTTTCAAGAGGGCTTATCGGTTTTTCGTCCACCGTTGTTTAACGGATTGGACTACACTTATTGGAAAACTTCGAATGAGAGTTTTCTTGATTTCTATGAATTTGGATTTATGGAATATTGTTGAAAATGGTTTTCAACTTCCCTCTAAACCGATGAGCGAATGGTGGATTTGGAGAAGAAGTATTTTTCTTTTAAACGCAAAGGCTATGAATGCCTTATTTTGCGCTTTGGACAAAAATGAGTTTAATCGGATTTCTACGTGCGAAACGGCTTTCGATATTTGGCGAACACTTGAAATCACGCACGAGGGAACTAGTAGAGTCAAAGACTCGAAAGTTAATATTTTATTGCTTGATTTTGAGCTTTTTCAAATGCAACCAAGCGAGACTATAGGCGACATGTACACCCGTTTCACGGATGTCGTCAATAATCTAAGAGTTCTTGGTAAATCTTTTTCGAATTTTGATCTCATAAGCAAGATCTTAAGATCCCTTCCAAAAAGATGGGATTCTAAAATAACCACAATACAAGAAACAAAAGATTTAAATATTTTTCCACTTGAAGAACTTATCGGCTCATTGATGACATATGAAATGGTGCGCAATGCACATGATGAACACAATGAACACTTGAACCACCTTCCAAAGAATAGGAAGGATTTTGAACTCCGGACAAATGAATACCACTTGAGCGATGACTCAAGTGATGAGGACAATGATGAACTTGAACTTCGAACACTAACTCTTAATAAGTTCATTAAACAAAAATCTAAAATGAACAATGAACTTGAACGGAGGAAGAGGCCAAAGAAAAGGAAGGCACCCAAGGATGAATCAAGAACTTCCAAAGGTGAAACGGCGAATTGGGCTTTGATGGGCTTCGACCACAAGGTAAGTAACTCAACTCTCTTGAATTATTTTGAAATTACTTGATGTTTTCCATGATGTATTTTCTCTTTTCTTTTGAATATTTATTTTTTTTTAAAATTGTATGTTTTATGTTAATAGAATAAAATGTTAGATTTAAATAATCATATATATGTGCTTGAGAAGCAAGAATGTGTATTTTGATGATTTCCATATTAACTTTCAATGATGATGCATGGTTTTTATATGGAAGGCTTAATGATATTTTTTTTAAAACCTTGTCTTTGGTTTTCAAACATGATGTATGTTTTTGACATAAGAACAAAACTTGAGCATGCTAATATAAAGTCAATCACATAAATTAAAACTAAAGAAGTTTTAGTTATCTATAAGAATCATTCAAAATTATGTTCAATGAAACCATTGCATAATGATGTAATGAAAATATTAAACATTTTGAAACCATGTTTTAGTATTATGCATATCTAAGAAATATTGATGTGACAAATTGAATAAGTTGAAAATGAATGATGATTTTTCTCTTGAATATAACTTGTGATATTTTTTATATAAATCATCATTTTAATTTCTTGACATCCGATACATGAGATTTTATTATAAATCAAAATTTCTCATTAATCGATCTTCTATGATTTTACTTGATATTTTCTTAAGAGGAGATTTTCTAAAATGAATCATGATTTTTCCTTGTGAGTTCTTGGAGTTATTATTTGATTTTTCTTTTAAAACAAGATCTCTTCTTTGTACTCCTATGATTTTTTTGATATTTTATTTAAAGAAGATATTTACTATATGAATCATGTCTTTTGGTATTCAAATGATTTTATCCTTCATGACATGATTTCTTTGTATTTATGGCTCCATGGCTTGAAATGTTTTGATATAATGCATGCAATGATGAAATATTCATAAAGTTAAAATGACGTATGCAATACTTATGATAATGATATACATGATGTATTTATTGCATATGATGTGTGTTTGGTATCATGATCAACATGTTGATAAAAGCTTAAAAATTTTAACAAATGTGGGATCTTTTGCAAAACAAATGTTCCTTATGGTCACTTTGGGTTTCTGCTAGGTATCTTTCAAAAGAATCAATCTGGGAAATTTCAACAAGAACATACCACTCTGCAGCTTGGAAAGGAATTTTAAAGGCAAGGAATTGGCTAATCAAACACATTTCCTATGCAATCTCTTCTGGAACTAGTACTAATATGTGGTACGATCCTTGGGTGAATGGGAAGAGTATATTTCAATTATATGGTGACAGAATCTGAGAAAAGATCTCGGGGCTCCCAAAGATTGGAAGGTTTCTGAGTTCATTGGTAGCGGTGCACTGGTGTCTCCCTAATCCTATTTCCCAGAAATGTTATCACTTTGGCCGACTATTATAGCTATTCCAATCACGAACAACTCTTGAGATAAACTTATTTGGCCTCATGACAATGGCAAATTTAGTGCCACATCTGCATGGAATCAAATTAGGCAAAGAAATAACAAGTGGGTCCCAAGCAGTTGGACATGGGATCGTAGGGATCACAAAGACATTCCTTATGTACATGGCAGGCCCTTCTCAATAAACTACCTACAATAGACAATATGAAAAGAAGAGGTATCTATCATGTTAACCGATGCTCCCTTTGTATGCAACAAGAAGAAACTGTTGACCACCTTTATTTTGCTTGTGATTATACAAAATGGATATGGAAGGAGATTCTCCAATGATTTGAACTCAATAGACTGCCAGAACCAAACTTGCACCAAGAACTAGGCGAACTCATGCAATGTTTCTCAAGAAAAGGTCCTCTCACTAACTGGCAAAGGTTACTTTCGGATCGCTATTTGGTGGATGTGGAAGGAGAGATGTAACAGAATCTTTAAATGTCAACACACAAAGAATGCTCAGCTATTGAAAGAGATTATTAGAGACTCAAGATCCTGTATGGAGCAAGATCTCAAAAGCGGAGCACTTTACCCAAAGAGAAAAATATATTTTTATCAATTTTAATTTTGCTATTAGCTAAAGATCTTGGGAATGATGCCAAATTTTGATATATCTGGATAAACATTTTCTATTTTGATTATAATTAGGAGTTATAGTCTACAACATGTGTAGTCATAACTATCGTGATTAGCACTCTATGAGTTACATGGCTTTGTCTATGACTTGTATAGATAAAGCTATTTGTAGAAACTTTACACATAATCAATTTACTTTTACTTACCAAAAAAAAAAAAAAAAAAAAAAAATTTAATGTTTGAGTATCATGTATGATATGCTTATTAATGATGATTGATTTATTTTTCGGTATCGTGCATGAAAAATAAGGTTATTGAAATTGTGTATATTTTAATTTGAATATATAATGATGCACAAATAAGAATGATACTTACCTTTGTCATAATATGAAAAGTGATATAAGGGACTTCCCTTCTTTTTGACAATGACAAAGGGGGAGCAAAAATTTCTAGCGTGGACATCATGAAAAGAGGCAAACTAACTAGCTTGCACAATTCAAGATGAAAGCAAAAAATTGCACTTCTCAAAAGAGAAGATGCAAATGTAACATTTGCCAAATTGTTTGCTTGCCTCATGTAAAATATTATCTCTTGCTAGTTTGGCATTTTTGCTAGCTTGTATGTTGCAAAACTTATCACTTTTTCAAACATTTTGATAGCTTACACTTTGCAAAGAAAGCAAAAATGACACTTCTAGAAGAAAGAGCTTGTTATTTTGAACATCACAAGCTTGCCTATCTTAAGAAACAAAAATTGCAAAAGTGCTATCTTGCCTATCTCAAGAAGCAAAACTTGCAATTTGCACATTGCAATAGGAAGCAAGAATCATGAACTTACACAAGAAAGCTATCTTACATTTGCTTTCGAAATTTTTGCTAGCTTGTATATTGTGAAACTTACATATCGTAAACATTGCTAGCTTGTAGTCTAAAGAGAAGCAAAAAGTTGCTATCTCAAAAGAAGCAAATGTGCTATCTTGCCTATCTTAAAAGGCAAAAATGGTAACTTGCACACCTAGCAAAACTTGACAAATTTGCATATTTCAAGAAGCAAGAGTTGCTTTCTTGAATATCTCAATATTGCTAGCTTGCATGATGTAGAACTTACTATCTTGAACATTACCAAAAGTGCTATCTTGTATGCTATAAAACTTGCATATATAAAACTTGATAGCTTGAATGTCCTAAGCATGATGCATTACTTGCTAAATTTTCTAGCTTCAAAACTGCATGATGATAAAACTTAATATTATGTTTTTCATGCAATGAGTTGAACTTATATTACCAACACAGAGAATAGTTGTACTTCTCCTTTTTGTTGATGACAAAGGGGGAGAAGTATGTTGATGACATGATATGCATAAGTTTATGCATATGTTCATGATGATGTGTTGCAAGTATTCATGATGAATATTGCAATGACTTGAATTCTTCTTGAATTCAAGGTTCTATCAATATGGCATATTGATAGGGGGAGTTTGTTTAAACTCCGGGAGTTAAGGTTAACTCCGTCATCAAGTGGTTGTCATCATCAAAAAGGGGGAGATTGTTGAATCTCGTATTTTGATGATGAAACCACCTGATATGTGTTTATAATTTAAACTGCATTTTGAGTGATGCAGGTCTACTCGATCAGAATTAGACAGTTAACGCAGGAGGAATTGACGTTGTGCCGGAGGAGATCACGTCAGGATATTGGACGGCAGAAGGCTTCGAACGTCGGGCATCGGGCCAAGAAGAGCGGAATTGCGCCAAGGATATCGGGGTTGCGGAGGTCAATCGCCGATTGGGCAACAAGCCACAAGAGAGGACGATGTGCTAAAGAATCAAATGAAGCGCCAACCAATGACGTGCCGGGCAACAGAATGTCAATTCGCGTTGTAATAACTGTCTAGATCGGAGTAGAGTTTTGGTTTGCATGTGCAGGATTAACTACGATAACGATGAAGGCATAAAGTGAAACAAAGTGTGGAGTCAAGCACGAAGGATTCGTTGGGAGTTCAAGAGTTCGACGGAAGTCCGAAGGATCATCGGGAACACTGCCGGAACTAGCCGAGAATGAGTAGGGAGCTTGCCGAAGGGTTTTTTGGAAGCTCGCCGGAAGGTTCGTGGGAAGTTCGCAGAGTTTGCCGAGAAAGATCGGAGCTTGCCGAAGAAGCTCGTTGGAACTCGCCAAGATCAAATCGTGAAGTTTAAGAGCTTGCCGGGAGTCCGCAGAATGGTTTCCGAGAGTTTATCGGAAGACCGCCGAAAGTTCGCCGGAAGCTCGCCGGAAGAAGTCTTGACTTATGGACTTTGTAATAGCTTATATAATGTCTTTAAAATTCATAGTTAGCATGTTAATTAGGGTTAGGATTAGGTATTAATCCTATAACCCAAGTAGGGGCCTAAAACACTGTAGGCTGAAAACACTGTAGGCGGTGAGCTGAAAACACTGTAGCGGGCTGAAAACACTGTAGGCGGTGGCACCGCCTGGGCTGAGCGGTGGCACCGCCCAGCACCCGAGTGCTGGGCGGTGACACCTCCTGGGCTGGGCGGTGGCACCGCCCAGCACCCGAGCGCTGGGCGGTGGCACCGCTTGGCTGGGCGGTGGCACCGCCAGCATCGGGAACCCAAAGAGAATTTGAATTTTGGAGCCCAAATTTTGGAGCCCAAATTTGAATCCTCTTGAGCCCTATAAATACCCCTCAAATCTCAGCTGAGATAACAACTTTTTGAGCAGCAAGAGTTTCGGAGAAAGGTCTTAGAAAAGTGTTAGCTTGTCTTCTTTTCAATTTGCTAGTGTTCACCTCATCTCTTCTCGAAAATCTGTAAGAGAGTGAACCGCTTGTAAAGAGTTGTAAGAGGGGTATTTACCCTTCCATTTCAAGAGACTTGCTAGTGGAAGGTGGGAGCCTCATCGAAGAGGGGCCTCGCAAGTGGAGTAGGTCATTTGACCGAACCACTCTAAAATCGGCGTGATCCTTGGTTTGCATTTCATTATTGCTATTTACATTATTGCAAACCTTCTTATATGCTTTAGTTCCTTATTACTTTTGCTGTGCATATTTAAGAATACGCTTTCAAGATTAAGCTTGTCAAGTTCTGCTCTTATCATACGAAAGATTTTTTAAAAACCGAAGTTTTAATCCGCTGCACTAATTCACCCCCCCCTCTTAGTGCTGCTCCGATCCTGACAAGCATGCGATAACATCACAGGATTTCGGTCCTATTGTGTTGGCCTTCGGGATCGGAGTAATGATTAAGAGGGATAGTCGGGGGCATTCGTATTTCATAGTCAGAGGTGAAATTCTTGGATTTATGAAAGACGAACCACTGCGAAAGCATTTGCCAAGGATGTTTTCATTAATCAAGAACGAAAGTTGGGGGCTCGAAGACGATCAGATACCGTCCTAGTCTCAACCATAAACGATGCCGAAAATGGCCAGTTTTGGCCCGTTTTTGGCCAGTTTTGGCCAGTTTTTGGGCAGTTCTTGCGTGCCACGGCGAACGACGTGAGCGGAGCAAAACGTCAGCCATCTCAGCGCCCTGGAACCCCCCGAGTGGCACAGGGCTGGTTGGGGCGTTCGTATAGCAGGGACGGTGCTGCCTCTCGCTTCGCTCGCTGTCCGCCGTTCGCCGCTCGCTCGCTCAGCCAAAATTGGCCAGTTTTGGCCCGTTTCTGGGCCGTTTTGTCCAGTTTTAGGGCAGTTCTTGCATGCCGCGGCAAACGAAATGAGCGGAGCAAAATGCCAGCCATCTCAGCACCCTGGAACCCCCCGGGTGGCACAGGGCTGGATGGGGCGTTCGTATAGCAGGGACGGTGCTGCCTCTCACTTCGCTCGCTGTCCTCCGCTCGCCTCTCGCTCGCTCAGCCAAAAATGGCCAGTTTTGGCCAGTTTTTGGGCAGTTCTTGCATGCTGCGGCAAACGACGTGAGCGGAGCAAAACGTCAGCCATCTCAGCACCCTGGAACCCCCCGGGTGGCACAGGGCTGGATGGGGCGTTCGTATAGTAGGGACGGTGCTGCCTCTCGCTTCGCTCGCTGTCCGACGCTCACCGCTCGCTCGGTCAGCCAAAAATGGCCAGTTTTGGCCCGTTCTTGGCTAGTTTTGGCCAGTTTTTGGGCAGTTCTTGCGTGCCGCGGCGAACGACGTGAGCGGAGCTAAACGTCAGCCATCTCAACACCCTGGAACCCCCCGGGTCGCACAGGGCTGGATGGGGCGTTCGTATAGTAGGGACGATGCTGCCTCTCGCTTCGCTCGCTGTCTGCCGCTCGCTCGCTCAGCCAAAAATGGCCAGTTTTGGCCCGTTTCTGGGCCGTTTTGGCCAGTTTTTGGGGAGTTCTTGCGTGCCGCGGCGAACGACATGAGCGGAGCAAAACGTCAGCCATCTCAGCACCCTAGAACCCCTCGGCTGGCACAGGGCTGGATGGGGCGTTCGTATAGCAGGGATGGTGCTGCCTCTCGCTTCGCTCGCTGTCCCCCGCTCGCCTCTCGCTCGCACAGCCAAAAATGGCCTGTTTTGGCCTGTTTTTGGGCAGTTCTTGCATGCTGCGGCGAACGACGTGAGCGGAGCAAAACGTCAGCCATCTCAGCACCCTGGAACCCCCCGGGTGGTATAGGGATGGATGGGGCGTTCGTATAGCAGGGACGATGCTGCCTCTCGCTTCGCTCGCTGTCCGCCGCTCGCTCGCTCAACCAAAAATGGCTAGTTTTGGCCCGTTTTTGTCCAGTTTTGGCCAGTTTTGGGGCAGTTCTTGCATGCCGCGGCGAACGACGTGAGCCGAGCAAAACGTCAGCCATCTCAGCACCCTGGAAACCCGCGGGTGGCACAGGGCTGGATGGGGCGTTCGTATAGCAGGGACGGTGCTGCCTCTCACTTCGCTCGTTGTCCGCCGCTCGCCGCTCGCTCGCTCAGCAAAAAATGGCCAGTTTTGGCCCGTTTCTGGTCCGTTTTGGCAAGTTTTTGGGCAGTTCTTGCTTGCCGCGGCGAACGACATGAACGGAGCAAAACGTCAGCCATCTCAGCACCTTGGAATCCCCCGGGTGGCACAGGGTTGGATGGGGTGTTCGTATAGCAGGGACGGTGCTGTCTCTCGCTTCGCTCGCTGTCCTCCGCTCGCCTCTCGCTCGCTCAGCCAAAAATGGCCAGTTTTGGCCTGTTTTTTACCAGTTTTGGCCAGTTTTTGGGCAATTCTTGCGTGCTGCGGCGAACGACGTGAGCGGAGCAAAACGTCAGCCATCTCAGCACCCTGGACCCCCCCGGGTGGCACAGGGCTGGATGGGGCGTTCGTATAGCAGGGACGGTGCTGCCTCTCGCTTCGCTCGTTATCCTCCGCTCGCCGCTCGCTCGCGCAGCCAAAAATGGCCAGTTTTGGCCCGTTTTTCGCCAGTTTTGGCCAGTTTTTGGGCAGTTCTTGCGTGCCGTGGCCAACGACGTGAGCGGAGCAAAACGTAAGCCATCTCAGCACCCTGGAACCCCCGGGTGGCACAAGGATGGATGGGGCGTTCGTATAGTAGGGACGGTGCTGCCTCTCGCTTCGCTCACTGTCCGCCGCTCGCCACTCGCTCGCTCAGCCAAAAATGGCCAGTTTTGGCCCGTTTCTCGGTCGTTTTGGCCATTTTTGGACAGTTCTTGCGTGCCGCGATGAACAACATGAGCGGAGCAAAACGTCAGCCATCTCAGCACCCTGGAACCCCCTGGGTGGCACAGGGCTGGATGGGTCGTTCGTATAGCAGGGACGGTGTTGCCTCTTGCTTCGCTCGCTATCCGCCGCTCGGTTGCTCAGCCAAAACTGGCCAGTTTTGGCCCATTTTTGGCCAGTTTTGGCCAGTTTTTGGGCAGTTCTTACGTGCCGCGGCGAACGACATGAGCGGAGCAAAACGTCAGCCATCTCAGCACCCTAGAACCCCCCGGGTGGCACAGGGCTGGATGGGGCGTTCGTATAGCAGGGACGGTGTTGCCTCTCGCTTCGCTCGCTATCCGTCGCTCGCCGCTCGCTCGCTTAGCCAAAAATGGCCAGTTTTGGCCCGTTTTTGGCCAGTTTTGGCCAGATTTTGGGCAGTTCTTGCGTGCCGTGGCGAACGACGTGAGCGGAGCAAAACGTCAGCCGTCTCAGCACCCTGGAACCCCCCGGGTGGCACAGGGCTGGATGGGGCGTTCGTGTAGTAGGGACGGTGCTGCCTCTCGCTTCGCTCACTGTCCGCCGCTCGCCACTCCCTCGCTCAGCCAAAAATGGCCAGTTTTGGCCCGTTTCTGGGCCGTTTTGGCCAGTTTTTGGGCAGTTCTTGCGTTCCGCAGCGAACGACATGAGCGGAGCAAAACGTCAGCCATCTCAGCACCCTGGAACCCCCCGGGTGGCACAGGGCTGGATGGGGCGTTCGTATAGCAGGGACGGTGCTACCTCTCGCTTCGCTCGCTCTCCGTCGCTCGCCGCTCGTTTGCTTAGCAAAAAATGGCCAGTTTTGGCCTGTTTTTAGGCTATTTTGGCCAGTTTTTGGGCAGTTCTTGCGTGCTGCGGCGAATGACGTGAGCGAAGCAAAATGTCAGCAAAAAATGGCCAGTTTTGGTCTGTTTATGGCCTGTTTATGGGACGTTTTTCCTTCGATTGAAATCTTCTTCTTCCTTGTGTGGCCAACAATGGGTTGCTCTGTACTTCTTCGTGCACGACGGTGTCTTGTCGTCGATTGCCTTGTTTGATCGGCCACTTGAGTCTTTGTTGCTCGTGGTTGGCGATGGGCTATCCGATGGGATGACTGTGTCGGCATGTGAGCGGTGATGGATTTGTATGCCGCAGTGGGCTCCCTGCTTTTGTGCAGTTGACCACCGACGTTGCAAGTCTCTTTAATGGTACTCTGTTCGAACGGAGATGTGTGTGTTGCCTGTACAATCTACCTAGTTCCTTTGGAAATAGACATCGTTTACCTCACTTATCCACTTCTCATGTCCTATACGAATGAGGAGTGTCGATGTCCGTGCACCTTGTGTGTCCTCGAACGATGTCATGTCTCAGACCTCTCGTCTCGAGTGGCTCAAGTATTCACGTGAGTGCTCTTGGATGCAGTGGATAAGAATGTACCATGGGTCTTTGGACTCTTGGCACATGATCGGTTGGCTTTCTTGGTCGCCCTTCGACGGATGCCAACCTTCCCATCATTTCCCCCCTTTCCCTTGTGGTAATGGGTCGGCATGTTGGGCTTGGCGTTGTACAGGACGTGCTACCTGGTTGATCCTGCCAGTAGTCATATGCTTGTCTCAAAGATTAAGCCATGCATGTGTAAGTATGAACTATTTCAGACTGTGAAACTGCGTATGGCTCATTAAATCAGTTATAGTTTGTTTGATGGTACGTGTTACTCGAAGACGATCATATACCGTCCTTGTCTCAACCATAAACGATGACGACCAGGGATCGGCGGATGTTGCTCTTAGGACTCCGCCGGCACCTTATGAGAAATCAAAGTCTTTGGGTTCCGGGGGGAGTATGGTCGCAAGGCTGAAACTTAAAGGAATTGATAGAAGGGCACCACAGTGGAGTGGCCTCGCGGTTTAATTTGACTCAACACCGGGAAACTTACCAGGTCCGGACATAGCAAGGATTGACAGACCGAGAGCTCTTTCTTGATTTTATGGGTGGTGGTGCATGGCCGTTCTTAGTAGGTGGAGCGATATGTCGGTTAATTCCGATAACGAACGAGACCTTAGCCCGCTAACTAGCTATCGGAGGCGCCCCTCCGTGGCTAGCTTCTTAGAGGGACTATGGCGTTTAGGCCACGGAAGTTTGAGGCAATAACAGGTCTGTGATGCCCTTAGATGTTCGGGACGCCGCCGCGCTATTAATCGATGTATTCAATGAGTCTATAGCCTTGGCCGACGGCCCGAGTAATCTTTGAAAATTTCATCGTGATGGGGATAGATCATTGCAATTGTTGGTCTTCAACGAGGAATTCTAGTAAGCGTTGAGTCATCGGCTCGCGTTGACTACGCCCCTGCCCTTTGTACACACCGCTTCATTCGCTCCCTACCGATTGAATGGTCCGGTGAAGTGTTTGGATCGAAGCGACGGGCGGTTCACCGCCCATGACGTCGCGAGAAGTCCACTGAACCTTATCATTCGAGAGGAAGGAGAAGTCGTAACAAGGTTTCCGTGAGGTGAACCTGCGGAAGGATCATTGTCGAGACCCATCGACGAGGGACGACCGTCAATCGTCAACGATTGCTTTCGCCGGGCTCATCCCGACAACACCCCGAATGTCGGCCCGCCCTCGGGTGGGACGACCGAGGGGATGAACTACCAACCCCGGCGCGGATAGCGCCAAGGAACACGAACATCGAAGTCGGAGGGCCTCGCTGCATGCAGTAGGCTACAATTCCGACGGTGACCCCAATGGACGACTCTCGGCAACGGATATCTCGGCTCTCGCATCGATGAAGAACGTAGCGAAATGCGATACCTGGTGTGTGTTAGGATCGGAGCAGCACTAAGAGGGGGGGTGAATTAGTGCAGCGGATTAAAACTTCGGTTTTTAAAAAATCTTTCATATGATAAGAGCGGAACTTGACAAGTTTAATCTTGAAAGCGTATTCTTAAATATGCGCAGCAAAAGTAATAAGGAACTAAAGCATATAAGAAGGTTTACAATAATGTAAATAACAATAATGAAATGCAAACCAAGGATCACGCCGATTTTAGAGTGGTTCGGTCAAATGACCTACTCCACTTGCGAGGCCCCTCTTCGATGAGGCTCCCACCTTCCACTAGCAAGTCTCTTGAAATGGAAGGGTAAATACCTCTCTTACAACTCTTTACAAGCGATTCACTCTCTTACAGATTTTCGAGAAGAGATGAGGTGAACACTAGCAAATTGAAAAGAAGACAAGCTAACACTTTTCTAAGACCTTTCTCTCAAACTCTTGCTGCTCAAAAAGTTGTGTTCTCAGCTGAGATTTGAGAGGTATTTATAGGCCTCAAGAGGATTCAAATTTGGGCTCCAAAATTCAAATTCTCTTTGGGTTCCCGATGCTGGCAGTGCCACCGCCTACAGTGTTTTCAGCCCACTACAGTGTTTTCAGCCCACCGCCTACAGTGTTTTCAGCCTACAGTGTTATAGGCCCCTACTTGGGTTATAGGATTAATACCTAATCCTAACCCTAATTAACATGCTAACTGCGAATTTTAAAGACATTATATAAGCTATTACAAAGTCCATAAGTCAAGACTTCTTCCGGCGAGCTTCGGTGAACTTTTGGTCTTTAGATAAACTCTCGGAAACCATTCTACGGACTAAGCAAGCTCTTAAACTTCAAGCGATTTGACCTTGGCGAAGTTCCAATGAGCTTCTTGACAAGCTCGATCTTTCTCGGCAAACTCTGCGAACTTCCCACGAACCTTCCGACGAGCTTCCAAAAACCCTTCGGCAAGCTCGCTACTCATTCTCGGCTAGTTCGACGGCGTTCCCGACGATCCTTCGGACTTCCGTCGAACTCTTGAACTCCCAACGAATTCTTCGTGCTTGACTCCGCACTTTGTTTCGCTTTATGTCTTCATCGTTATCGTAGTTAATCCTGCACATGCAAGCCAAAACTCTACTCCGATCTAGACAGTTATTACAACGCGAATCGACATTCCGTTGCCCGGCACGTCATTGGTTGGCGTTTCGTCCGATTCTTCAGCGCATCATCCTCACTTGCGGCTTGTTGCCCAATCGGCGGTTGACCTCCGCAACCCCGATATCCTTGGTGCAATTCTGCTCTCCTTAGCCCGATGCCCGACGTCCGAAGCCTTCTGCCGTCCAATATCCTGACGTGATCTTCTTGGCAACGCGTCAATTCCTCCGCGTTAACTGTCTAATTCTGATCGAGTAGACCTACATCACTCAAAATGCAGTTAAACATCTAAACACAATCAATTAGTTTCATCATCAAAATCCGAGATTCAACAATCTCCCCTTTTTTGATGATGACAACTAATTGATGACTAACGAGTTAACCTAAACTCCCGGAGTTTAACCAAACTCCCCTATCAATATGCCATTGATAGAACACTTGGATTATCCCAAATCCAAGTGACATTCATCACATGTTATGAAAAATATTTAAACCATCATGCAAATATATAAAATATTCAATTCAATGCATGAAGTCATCAATATACTTCTCCCCTATGTCATCAACAAAAGGAGAAGTAGCTCTAGCTGTTTTAAAAGATATGCAAGTTTTTTACAACATGAAGCTAGATTTTCATCACAACATATAAGCACAAAAGCATAGCAAGATTTTTAAGTTCAATCATGGCAATTCAACACTTGCTTCTTGTGCAAGATTGTACTTTGCTTTTCTTTACATTTTCTAACTAGCAAAAGATTTCTCCCTTTTTTTTTTTTTTTTTTTTTTGTCTAAAAAAGGGAAGAGTACAAGCTAGCCAACATTTTTCCTTGAGCTAGCAATCTTTCACCCCTATGTCATTGCCGAAAAAAGAAGGAGAGGAACCAATGATTTAGACTTTTACATAAATTATGAATTTGCATCAATCAATATTTCAATCATCACATGATACATACAAGACAAAAATGCAAAGAAATCATTTCATGAAGGATATCAATGTGAAAATTCACCAAGGATCACACGATACAATCATAAAATCATAATATCATTATGCGATATATCATGAGATGATAATTTATCATATCAATGAAAGATATCAATTGTTAAACATGTTATGATAATAGTCTCAAAAAAATTTTAACTTGTGATACATGTGATACATTACGATACAATAAAAAAAATTTAATGTGATGCTTTTAAGGATATAAATCTGTTTTTGATACAAAGCATGGCAAGAGCAATTTTGTTGCAAGTTTTCTAAGTTTTGCACTTTTTGCTTCTTTCGATAGGCAATATATTTCTTCTCTTTTTGAGAAGTGCAAGCTTGCAAGTTTTACTTCCCTAGCATGCTTGGAAGTTTACTTTCATTTTTAATGCACAAGCTAGCAAAACCTTCTCCCCCTTTATCAAAGTCAAAAAGAAAGGGAGGACTCAATGGCTAAATATTTCAATCATTCAACAAGCTAAATATGCAAAGAATTCATGAAATATATCAATAAGGATCAATTCATGAATATCATTTCAATCATTCACACAATATCATGAAATCATTAATCTCGATAAGACGGGAAAAGCATTTTTTAAGTGATTTTTTTAACACATCAAAAAAAAAATGTCAACATTCAAGATAGAAAGGTAAATTTCGTAAAATAAATTATCAAGCATTATTCCATGACAATATCCTTTTAATATCTTGATATTCGTTATCAAGTATGATTTCAAAAAGTATGTTCTAGAGAAATCATTAAAACCAAATGCATGATACACTCATTTATTTTTAAAATATTCATCATGTTTATTTTTATGAGATTCACAAGAATGGTAAAATAAATTCATTAACCTCAATAGGATATAAAATTTATTTCCATTTTATACAATTGATTTCATGTGAGGGTGTTCAAGTCTTTTTGTGAAAACATGTATCATTATTTAAAATCAAAACATAAGTTTCGTCATAAAACCGTCAAGCCCAAACACATCAAAAATAAAACATCATGATATCACATCTATCATCAAAAGACTATCAAGAAATTCATACATAGATGTACATGCACTATGTCATCTTAATATGTCATGAGAATGTCATCTTAATTCGTCATAAAAATGATTAAACCAAAAACATGTTAATCCAAAATGAGAGTATCAAATCAACATTTACTTCAAAAACTCATGCATGACATAAAATCATCAAAATATACATGCATGGATTAATCCTAAGCATTATCACATATCATATAACTATAATCCATAATGTTGCATACATCATTCAACATTTCATCATTGCATGCATTATACCAAAACATTTCAAGCCATACAAGCCATAATTACAAAGAAATCATGTCATGAAGGATAAAATCATTTGAATACCAAAAGACATGATTCATATAGTAAATATCTTCTTTAAATAAAATATCAAGAAAAATCATAGGAGTACAAAGTAGAGATCTTGTTTTAAAAGAAAAATCAAGTAATAACTCCAATAACTCACAAGGAAAAATCATGATTCATTTAGAAAATCTCATCTCAAGAGAATATCAAGTAAAATCGTAGAAGATCGATTAATGAGAAATTTTTATTTATAATAAAATCTCATGTATCGAATGTCGAGAAATCAAAATGATGATTTATATAAAAAAATATCACAAGTTATATTCAAGAGAAAAATCATCAAAGGTAATCTCATGTTATTCCAAAAAATCAATATCATGATTTTGATAAAACTCATTTCAAATTTAAGTCATCAAAATCATCAAAATATCAACATTACTTTCAAGAGATTCAAAATGGTATACATAGATTTATTATAATAAACATCAAGATCAATAGGATAAAGAAAAATAATTTTTCAAGGAAAAAATATTTTCCTCTTTTTAGTTGTTTCAATTCATATGATTTTATTTCACTTATACCAAATAAAAACATGTATAATATTTAAAACCGAAAGTGTAAGATTTATTACAACAAAGATTAATAAGGCACTTTCATTATGGTAAAAATCAATAATCCATAAATCACAAGATTGCATAATTTTGAAATTCATTAAGCATGATCATTATGCATGACACTAAAACATGGTTTCAAAATGTTTAATATTTTCATTACATCATTATGCAATGGTTTCATTGAACATAATTTTGAATGATTCTTATAGATAACTAAAACTTCTTTAGTTTTAATTTATGTGATTGATTTTATATTAGCATGCTCAAGTTTTGTTCTTATGTCAAAAACATACATCATGTTTGAAAACCAAAGACAAAGTTTAAAAAAAAAATCATCAAGCCTTCCATATAAAAACCATGCATCATCATTGAAAGTTAATATGGAAATCATCAAAATACACATTCTTGCTTCTCAAGCACATATATATGATTATTTAAATCTAACATTTTATTCTATTAACATAAAACATACAATTTTCAAGAAAAATATTTATTCAAAAGAAAAGAGAAAATACATCATGGAAAACATCAAGTAATTTAAAAATAATTCAAGAGAGTTGAGTTACTTACCTTGAAGTCGAAGCCCGTCAAAGCCCAATTCGCCTTTTCACCTTTAGAAGTTCTTGATTCATCCTTGGGTGCCTTCCTTTTCTTTGACCTCTTCCTCCGTTCAAGTTCATTGTTCATTTTAGATTTATGTTTAATGAACTTATTAAGAGTTAGTGTTTGAAGTTCAAGTTCATCATTGTCCTCATCACTTGAGTCATCGCTCAAGTGGTATTCAATTGTCCGGAGTTCCAAATCCTTCCTATTCTTTGGAAGGTGGTTCAAGTGTTCATTGTGTTCATCATGTGCATTGCGCACCATTTCATATGTCATCAACGAGCCGATAAGTTCTTCAAGTGGAAAAGTATTTAAATCTTTTGTTTCTTGTATTGCCGTAACTTTTGATTCCCAAATTTTAGAAAGTGATCGTAAAACTTTACTAACAAGTTCAAAATTTGAGAAACATTTGCCAAGAGTTTGTAAACCATTGACGACATCCGTAAAACAGGTGTACATGTCAACAATGGTTTCATTTAAACTTCATTTGAAAAAAGCTCGAAATCATGCATTAAAATGTTTACTTTCGAAGTCTTTGACTCTACTAGTTCCCTCGTGTGTGATTTCAAGTATTAGCCAAATATCAAAAGCCGTTTCGCACGTAGAAATCCGATTGAACTCATTTTTGTCTAAAGCGCAAAATAAGGCATTCATAGCTTTGCGTTTTAAAGAAAACATCTTCTTCTCCAAATCATTCCAATGGTTCATTGGGGAGAAGACATTTCATATCCATTTTCGACTATGTGCCATAAATTCAAATCCCAAGAAAGTAAGAAAACTCTCATTCGAAGTTTTCCAACAAGTGTAGTCCGATCCGTTAAACAACGGTGGACGAACAACCGATAA
>LS990920.1:22490496-22531166 GCA_900464855.2 Musa schizocarpa
ATCTCAGCACCCTGGAACCCCTCGGGTGGCACAGGGCTGGATGGGGCGTTCGTATAGCAGGGACGGTGATGCCTCTCGCTTAGCTCGATGTTCGCCGCTCGCCGCTCGCTCGTTCAGCCAAAAATGGCCACTTTTGGCCCATTTTTTGGCCGTTTTGGCCAGTTTTTGGGCAGTTCTTGCGTGCCGCAGCGAACGACATGAGCGGAGCAAAACGTCAGCCATGTCAGCACCCTGGAACCCCCTGGGTGGCACAGGGCTAGATGGGGCGTTCGTATAGCAAGGACGGTGCTGCCTCTCGCTTCGCTCGATGTCCTCCACTCACCGCTCGCTCGCTCAGCCAAAAATGGCCAGTTTTGGCCTATTTTTGGCTAGTTTTGGCCAGTTTTTGGGCAGTTCTTGCGTGCTGCGTCGAACAACGTGCGCGGAGCAAAACGTCAGCCATCTCAGCACCCTGGAACCCCCCGGGTGGTACAGGGCAGGATGGGGCGTTCGTATAGCAGGGACGGTGCTGCCTCTCGCTTCGCTCGCTGTCCGCGCTCGCCGCTAGCTCGCTCAGCCAAAAATGGCCAGTTTTGGTCCGTTTCTGGGCCGTTTTGGCTAGTTTTTGGGCAGTTCTTGCGTGCCGCGGCGAACAACATGAGCAGAGCAAAACGTCAGCCATTTCAGCACCCTGGAACCCCTCGGGTGGCACAGGGCAGGATGGGGAGTTCGTATAGCAGGGACGGTGCTGCCTCTCGCTTCGCTCGCTGTCCGCCGCTCGCCGCTCGCTCGCTCAGCCAAAAATGGCTAGTTTTGGCCCATTTTTGGGCCCTTTTGGCCAGTTTTTGGGCAAGTCTTGCGTGCCGCGGCGAACGACATGAGCGGAGCAAAACGTCAGCCATCTTAGCACCCTAGAACCCCCCGGGTGGCACAGGGTTGGATGGGGCGATCGTATAGCAGGGACGGTGCTGCCTCTCGCTTCGCTCGCTGTCCGCCGCTCGCCGCTCGCTTGCTGAGCCAAAAATGGCCATTTTTGGCCCGTTTTTGGCCAGTTTTGGCTAGTTTTTGGGCAGTTCTTGAGTGCCGCGGCGAACGACATGAGCGGAGCAAAACATCAGCCATCTCAGCACCCTGGAACCCCCCGGGTGGCATAGGGCTGGATGGGGCGTTCGTATAGTCGGGACGGTGCTGCCTCTCGCTTCGCTCGCTGTCCGCCGCTCGCCGCTCGCTCGCTTTGCAAAAAATGGCCAGTTTTGGCCCGTTTTGGGCCTTTTTGCAAGTTTTTGGGCAGTTCTTGCGTGCCGCGGCGAACGACATGAGCGGAGCAAAACGTCAGCCATCTCAGCACCCTGGAACCCCCCGGCTGGCACAGGGCTGGATGGGGCGTTCGTATAGCAGGGACGGTGCTGCCTCTCACTTCGCTCGCAGTCCGCCGCTCGCCGCTCGCTTGCTCAGCCAAAAATGGCCAGTTTTGGCCAGTTTTTGGCCAGTTCTTACGTGCCGCGTCGAACGACGTGAGCGGAGCAAAACGTCAGCCATCTCAGCACCATGGAACACCCCGGGTGGCACAAGGCTGGATGGGGCATTCGTATAGCAGGGACGGTGCTGCCTCTCACTTCGCTCGCTGTCCGCCGCTCGCCGCTCGCTCGCTCAGCCAAAAATGGCTAGTTATGGCCCGTTTTTGGGCCGTTTTGGCCAGTTTTTGGGCAGTTCTTGCGTGCCGCGGCGAACGACATGAGAGGAGCAAAACGTCAGCCATCTCAGCACCCTGGAACCCCCCGGGTGGCACAGGGCTAAATGGGGCGTTCGTATAGCAGGGACGGTGCAGCCTCTCGTTTCGCTCGTTGTCCGCTGCTCGCCGCTCGCTCGCTCAGCCAAAAATGGCCAGTTTTGGCCCGTTTCTGGCCAGTTTTGGCCAGTTTTTGGGCAGTTCTTGCGTGCCACGGTGAACAACATGAGCAGAGCAAAACGTCAGCCATCTCAGCACCCTGAAACCCCCCGGGTGGCACAGGGCTGGATGGGGCATTCGTATAGCAGGGACGGTGCTGCCTATCGCTTCGCTCACTGTCTGCCGCTCGGTCGCTCAGCGAAAAATGGCGAGTTTTGGCCCGTTTTTGGCTAGTTTTGGCCCGTTTTTGGGCAGTTCTTGAGTGCCGCTGCAAACAACGTGAGCGGATCAAAACGTCAGCCATCTTAGCACCCTAGAACCCCCCGGGTGGCACAGGGCGGGATGGGGCGTTCGTATACCAGGGACGGTGCTGCCTCTTGCTTCGCTCGCTGTCCTCCGCACGCCGCTCGCTCGCTCAGCCAAAAATGGCCAGTTTTGGCCTGTTTTTGGGCAGTTCTTGCGTGCCGCGGCGAACGACATGAGCGGAGCAAAACGTCAGCCATCTCAGCACCCTGGAACCCCCCGGGTGGCACTGGGCTGGATGGGGCGTTCGTATAGCAGGGACGGTGCTGCCTCTCGCTTCGCTCGCTGTCCTCCGCTCGCCGTTCGCTCGCTCAGCCAAAAATGGCCAGTTTTGGCCTATTTTTGGCCAGTTTGGCCAGTTTTTTGGCAGTTCTGGCGTGCTGCGGCGAACGACGTGAGCGGAGCTAAACATCAGCCATCTCAGCATCCTGGAACCCCCCGGGTGGCACAGGGCTGGATGGGGCGTTCGTATAGCAGGGACAGTGCTGCCTCGCCGCTTCGGCGCGCTGTCCTCCGACGCCCGCCGGCTTCTTAGCCAAAAAATGGCCAGTTTTGGCCAGTTTTTAAGCAGTTCTTGCGTCGCGGAAACGGCGTGAGAGGAGCAACGCGTCATCCATCTCAGCACCTTGGATCCCCCCGGGTGGCACAGGGCTGGATGGGGCGTTCGTATAGCAGGGACGGTGCTGCCTCTCGCTTCACTAGCTGTCCGCTGCTCGCCGCTCGCTCGCTCAGCCAAAAATGGCCAATTTTGGCCGTTTTTGGCCAATTTTGGCCAGTTTTTGGGCAGTTCTTGCGTGCCGTGGTGAACGACGTGAGCGGAGCAAAACGTCAGCCATCTCAGCACCCTGGAACCCCCCGGGTGGCACAGGGCTGGATGGGGCGTTCATATAGCAGGGACGGTGCTGCCTCTCGCTTCGCTCGCTGTCCTCCGCTCGCCGCTCGCTCGCTCAGCCAAAAATTGCCAGTTTTTGGCCAGTTTTGGCCAGTTTTTGGGCAGTTCTTGCGTGCCGTGGTGAACGACGTGAGCGGAGCAAAACGTCAGCCATCTCAGCACCCTGGAACCCCCCCGGGTGGCATAGGGCTGGATGGGGCGTTCGTATAGTAGGGACGGTGCTGCCTCTCGCTTCGCTCGTTTTCCGCCGCTCTGTCACGAACGGTCGTCGCGCACCCGCAACAACTCTGATCAATGAACCGTTCGTCGCTCGCACCTGCATGTACGGCTGCTTGACAGCATGTTTTCTCTTAGTTTTGGGTCATTTTGCTTGTAAATATGTAAGTTCGAACAAGCTGCAGTGTTGCAAAGCGACCGCTCACCGAACCGAGCAAAACAGCCCCAAAACAGCCCAAATCAGCCTCGTTTTCGCATGCCGCGGGAGGTGAGCGGAGAACTGCCTCCGCTCACAAAACGTCAGCCAGCTCAGACCCCAGGAACCCCCTGCATGGCACATGGCTGGATGGGGCTTCGGTTATATACTGGGCGTTGAACACTCTTTCGCAAGTTCGCACGTGACCTTTACGGGAACTTGGTTTTGCGCCCGGGACCAGGTGAGCGGCTGTTTGTGGGCTTGCAGCTGTTCGTTCATCCTTGAAAGCCTTGTTTTTCTCCCTCTCCCTCCTTTCTCTTGTGCACACAGGGTGTTTGATATAAATGAGCAAGTTGATTATAATTCTGCCAAAGACCCTTTAACTATTCATCAAGGACCAATGACAAGAGCGAAAACTAAAGGGATGAAAGAAGCCTTAACTTATTTATTAGAAGGCATTTGGAAGGAGCAAGTTAGTCAAAACTTGGTCAAGGTTCTATGGATACAAGAAGTGCCTAAAATAATCAACCTGATTCAAATAAGTCAACATCATGAAGAGAAATTCCAACCTTGAGAGAAGGATGAATTTTTAGCCATCTTTGAAGAATAAAGGTCATTCAGCCATATTGGACCATATCAGGATTTGTGGGCTTATTTTTTTTTGGTAAGTAAAAGTAAATTGATTATGTGTAAAGTTTCTACAAATAGCTTTATCTATACAAGTCATAGACAAAGCCATGTAACTCATAGAGTGCGAATGCGATAGTTATGACTACACATGTTGTAGACTATAACTCCTAATTATAATCAAAATAGAAAATGTTTATCCAGATATATCAAAATTTGGCATCATTCCCAAGATCTTTAGCTAATAGCAAAATTAAAATTGATAAAAATATATTTTTCTCTTTGGGTAAAGTGCTCCGTTTTTGAGATCTTGCTCCATACAGGATCTTGAGTCTCTAATAATCTCTTTCAATAGTTGAGCATTGTTTTTGTGTTGACATTTAAAGATTCTGTTACATCTCTCCTTCCACATCCACCAAATAGCGATCTGAAAGTAACCTTTGCCGGTTGTGTGAGAGGACCTTTTCTTGAGAAACATTGCATGAGTTCGCCTAGTTCTTGGTGCAAGTTTGGTTGCGGCAGTCTATTGAATTCAAATCATTTGGAGAATCTCCTTCCATATCCATTTTGTATAATCACAAGCAAAATAAAGGTGGTCAACGGGTTTCTTCTTGTTGCATACAAAGGGAGCATCGGTTAACATGATAGATACCTCTTCTTTTCATATTGTCTATTGTAGGTAGTTTATTGAGAAGGGCCTGCCATGTACATAAGGAATGTCTTTGTGATCCCGGTCGATCCCATGTCCAAACTGCATGGGACCCACTTGTTATTTCTTTGCCTAATTTGATTCCATGCAGATGTGGCACTAAATTTGCCATTGTCATGAGGCCAAATAAGTTTATCTCAAGAGTTGTTCGTGATTGGAATAGCTATAATAGTCGGCCAAAGTGATAACATTTCGAGGGAAATAGGATTAGGGAGACACCAGTGCCGTTAGCAATGAACTTCGAAACCTTCCAATCTTTGGGAGCCCCAGATCTTTTCGTATTCTGTCACCATATAATTGAAATATACTCTTCCCATTCACCCAAGGATCGTACCACATATTAGTACTAATTCAGGAAAGAGATTGCATAGGAAATGTGTTTGATTAGCCAATTCCTTGCCTTTAAAATTCCTTTCCAAGCCGCAGAGTGGTATGTTCTTGTTGAAATTTCCCAGATTGATTCTTTTGAAAGATACCTAGCAGAAACCCAAAGTGACCATAAGGAACATTTGTTTTGCAAAAGATCCCACAATTCTTTGCACCGGACATGCTTGATTCCAATCTCTAGTATTTCTCAAGTTTAGCCCCCCTTCATTTTTCGGTTTACAAATGCTATCCCAATTTACCATATGCATTGCCTTATCATTTGTGCCATTCCGAAGAAGTTCATTAATAACCGTTCAATATCTTGGAGAAGTCCAGCAGGTAGAAGAAATGCATTACACCAATATATAGAGTAGGAGTGCAATATTAGAAACGGATGAGTTCGAAGTCGATCCCGCTTTTGATAGAAACCTATTTTTCCAAGAAGAAATTCTATTCTTTTTTTTTTTGCAAGATAGGCTGATAGTGGGTTTTGTGAATGCTCGTGGATATGAGCGGGGAGACCCAAATAAGGAACTGCAAGCTTCCCTCACTAACCCCCAAAGTTTGTGCAATAAAGACATTATCCTCAACGTAAGGGCTCATATATACTTTACTTTTCGCATGATTTAATGAAGTCCAGAAACCATACCAAAGTCATTCATAATAGTAGCCGGGTTCTTTCTCAAGTTGGTTCATTTTGGAGAAAGATAAGTAAGTCATCTGCAAATGTTATATGTGATATATGAACAGAACAAAGAATGGGTACCTTAATGCTGCCATTTAAGATTAAGCGTGTTCCAACATACATACTAAGTCCTTCCATCGCAATAGTAAAAAAGATATTGGAGAGAGTGGATCACCTTTGTCGGATGCCATTCGTGCTCCCAAAAAAAACCAATTAGTGAGCCATTAAAGAGTATCGAAAACTTTGGAGTTTCAGCAAGATTGAATCCAATTAACCCATCATTGTGGGAAGTTCATATCGAGGAGCATCTTATAGATAAACTTCCTATTAACTGAATCAAGGCTTTTCCAGAATCAGCTTTTTAAAACATATTTTTGTCCCTCTTGCTTTTGAATGCAAATCTTTGACCAAGTCATTAGCAAGCAAAATGTTATGATGTATACTTCTCCCTTTGATGAAAGCAGACTTGGTTTGGGCTAATGATCTTGTGTATTACCTTTTGCATTCTATTTGCCAATACTTTGGAGATGATCTTGTAAATAAAGTTGCATAATGATATGGGTCGATAGTTCTCTAGTGAATCAGCCAGATTCATTCTTCGAATTAATGAAATAAAAGTGCAATTCATCTCTAAGAAATATGACCTGAAGAGAAAAAAATGTTGGTAAGCCTTGATCACATCATTTCCAATAATAGACCAAGCAGTTTGGTAAAATTCATTGGAAATCCATCCGGACTGGGCTTTTGTGCTTTGGTGACTTAAAGACAACACATACAATTCGGTCATCATCATGTAATTGGGGCATTGAGGATTGAAATAGCTTCTGAATCAAGTTTTTTCTAGTCGGCTCCACATGAATGTTATTAGGTTTCCCAGCTTGATTGAGTAAGGAAAAAAAATTGCTCAGGTGTGCTTTAACCTCATCCAACTTCTCAATAAGATTATCATCTTTTCTCTGATTTTTCGATACTTACGGTTAATAGCCTTTCGAGTAGCAATTGAAGCATAGAAAAATTTTGTATTGGAATCCCAGCTAAGTAAGCCAATGTTGTCGAGACTTCTGCTTTGCAAAACTTTCCTCTTGTTTTAAGGCTTGCATGAAGTTATTTCTGGCTTCGCCTCTTTGTAGATAATATTTTCATCATTTGGTGAAGTTGCAGCTCATGTTGCAAAGACATTAGTTCCTTTTTCGCAAAGTTGAACTCTGGTGTTAATATTGCCAAAGGTATTTGTATTCCACTCCTTTAGTGTTTGCTTTACGTGCTTTGAGCTTTTGACATAAGATGTAAGGGGGGGATCCATGCACATTAACATTCCAAACAGTCGATAACATCAAGAAATTGAGGATGAGTACTCCACATGTTAAAGAATCTAAATGGTTTCTTGCCTCTTGGTGTCGCTTTTTTTCTGCGTGTATATACATTAAAGAATGGTCGAAAACAAAGGAGCACCATTCTCAAGAAGTGAATCTGGGTAAACTGTTAACCATTCATGATTAATCAAACACCTATCAAGTCGAGCCATTATTTTTTTCTGTTAGCAGCACCTTGATTACTCTGGGAGAGCCAATTACCCACAGATTTCATATCAAACAATGCTGCAGTGTCAATGTAATCATTGAACTTTTGAAGTCGGCTTTTGAAAGTTGTCTACCACCCCTGTTTTTCATTTGTAAAAAACCGAACAGTATTAAAGTCTCCAAGAACAATCCAAGGTACATTGAGACAGCCATTTACAATATTAGTCGTCAGGACCAAAGAGTATTTCTTTCTTTGCATACTGTTTGAAGCATATATACCAGTGAAATTGAATTGACAGCCATTCATTCTTTTTATCCTCTACCTTAAGATGAATGAATTGATCAAGAGCAGAAATAAACCAAGCATTAATAGAGTTAGGATGCCATAAGACCCATATTCTACCAAAAGTGTCATTTGAGTCATTGGTAAACAGTTCTCGTCCTACCATATTAAATTCTTTTTGAGCTTGAACGCTGATTGTTTAATTTTTTGTTTCCACTAGAATAACAATATCACATGCAGACTTGATTATTCTATTGAGCTCCCGACATTTCTCCGGCTTATTAAGTCCGCGAACATTCCAGCATGTTATCTTCATTAGTAAAAGATAGTAAGGTATTCATCCTACGACTTTGGATGGATTGTACCATCCTTTTTCTTATCTTTCGGTTTTGTATTTTCCTAACTTTGGTTATGTGATTAGAATAGTTTTCCTAACTTCAATCTTGAACGATCCATCTTGTTTCAAATCGTTGGAGGGGGTCAATTTGCATTCCATATGTATCATAGCTCTTTAGCTATCGGGGTATATGGTTGCTAAGTTGAAGATTTCCATCATTTGGTATCAGAGCTCAGCTCAAGTTTGAGGTTTGCGTATCTATTTATTTGCTATCTTTTAGATTTTCTTTTTTTTTTCTTCTTCTTCTTCTTTTTTGGCCAATATCTATATTTATTGTTCTTCTTTCATCTTTATTATTGTGCTTCTTGTGTTATTACTATTCTTATTTGTAATTCCGCACTTTATGGTATAAAAAAAAAAAAAAGAGATCAAAAAGTCAAAAAAAAAAGAGAGTTAATCAAAGGCTAGAAAAAAAAAAAAAAAAAAAAAAAAGAGGGAAAATCAAAAAAAAAAAAAAAAAAAAGAGATCAAAATTAGAAAAAAAAAAAATTAGGATTCAAAGAATACTTGCAAGTTACAGAATTTGATCTTTGTTCATTTGAATTTCTATTTCGATTTGGAAATCTTTCTTCATTTCTAAAAAAAAAAAAAGAAAAAGAAAAAAGAAATTCTAGTCTTTGCTTATGATTAAAGTGCATTACACACACCTTTAAATTGGTCTATCTTTTATTTGCTTTTAAAGCTGTCCAATTTCACTATTTTTTTTTTTTGAATTGCCATAATCTGAATTGTTTGTTTAGGTACCTTAGTTAATCTAAGAACTCAAATAACAAAACAAGAGAGGTAAAAGGCAAGAGTGGTAAGATCAATATAGAGAAAAGCCAAAAAAAAAAAATTATGTGAAACATGAGTGGAGTGAATCAAATCTAGAGTGGAAAAAAAAAAAAAACGTGAGGGAGTGTTGGTGAGGTTGTTCTAACTTTGTTTTTCAGGTTATATACATGTCTAAAGATAAAGAAGCGAGTTCTTCATCCAATGATCTTTTTTAGTTCAAGCAATGCAGCAACAATTTGAACGTATGTTCAAAGTGATGGGAGATGTAAGAGATCATCTAGAAAGGTATGATGATGCAATTAATAGATTGCAAGGTGAACCATGACGGAGGGAGACAACCAACCTTTGTCAATGATGAATATGATGGTGGCGATGACGTGGATGATGACCAAGTTACTCTAATTGGTCAAGATATTAATCCTAGAAGACAAACTAGAAGAGGACGTTTTGATGGTGTGGACGTAAACATAGGCAAACATCAAAATGAAAATTCCTTCTTTTCAAGGGAAGAATAATCAGATGCTTATTTGGGTGGGAACGAAAAAAGTGGAGATGATATTTGAATGTCACAACTACTCTGAAGAGAAAAAGGTAAAATTAGCCATTGTTGAATTTTTTTTTGATTATGCTATTGTTTGGTGGGATCAATTGTGTAAAGACAAGCGTAGAAATGGTGAAAGGCACGTGGAGACTTGGTTGGAGATGAAACAAATCATGAGGAGGAGATTTGTCCCTAGCTATTACTATAGGGATTTGCATCAACGACTGCAAACCTTGACACAAGGTTCCATGAGTGTTGATGAGTATCACAAGGAGATGGAGATAACCATGATAAGGGCTAATGTGGATGAAGATCATTGAGACCACCATGGCTCGATTCCTAAGTGGATTAAACAAGAACATTGCTGATCTTGTAGAATTGCAACATTATGTGGAGATTGAAGATATGGTGAATGTGGCCATGAAGATTGAGAGGCAACTCAAAAGAAAAGGCACAAGGTATGATTCAAAATCTTATTCGGGTTCTTCTTCTTCTTGGAAACCCAATTGGAGTAAAAGGATGATAAACCCATTGTTAAGCCTAAAATTGATGAGACTAAAAGTAGAAATGAATTAGGCAACAAGGGTAAAGGTGAGAATCTACCTAATCAAACTAGAGGTATTAAGTGTTTTAAGTGCCTTGGGCATGGACATGTGAAACGCGGAATGTCCTAATAAAAGAGTTATGATCATGAGGGATGGAATTGTAGAATCTGAAAAGTGAGAAAGAGGATGATGAAGACATTCTAGAGGATACTAGTGATATAGAGTATGCTAAAGGTGAAAATCTAGTTGTTCAACGATACTTAGTTTGCAAAATGAAAATGATGAACATGGTGAACAACGTGAAAATCTGTTTCATACTCATTGTTTGATTGCTAACAAGTTGTGTAATGTGATTGTTGATAGTGGAAGTTGCACAAATGTGGCAAGCACCTTGCTCGTGGAGAAACTGAAATTACCTACTATCAAGCATTCAAAACCTTACAAGTTACAATGGTTGAATGATAGTGGTGTAGTAAAGGTAAATCGACAAGTGTTAATTTCCTTTTCAATTGGTAGATATAAGGATGAAGTTTGGTGTGATGTGGTACCTATGTATGCTAGTCATATGTTATTGGGGAGACCATGGCAATACGATCGAAGGGTAATACATGATGGATTCAAGAATCGTTATTCTTTGATCATAGATGGACAGAAATATCAGCTTGGACCTTTGCCTCCAAAGACAATTTTTTTGAGGACCAAATGCGATAAAACAACAATATGAGGAGTTTGAGTCTTCATTAACCAAAAATTTGGGGAGGGAAAAAAAGAAAGGGAGAAAAAAAGAAAATGATGAGTTGAGTAATAAAAAAATGAGAGTATACTTATAAAAAAAATAAAAATGAGAGTATTGGGAAATACAAGGGGAGAAAACAAAGAAAGTTTGAGTGAAAGAAAATGAGTGTTTATGCCAAAATGAGTGATGTGAAGAAAGCCTTAACCATGAGGGCCCCCTTACTTGTACTTATGTACAAGGATGTTCGATTACTTCTAACAAAATTGACAAAAGTTTGCCTAGTGTTATTGTTGATCTTTTGCAGGAAAATGAGGATCTCTTTTCTAAGAAGTTCCTAATGGTTTGCCACCAATTAGAGGAATTGAGCATCAAATTGATTTCATTCCAGGTGCAAGCATACCAAATAAGCCAAGCATATAGATGCAACCCCGAAGAGACCAAGGAAATCCAAAAAATAAGTAAGTGAGCTTATGAAAAAAAAAGGGTATGTGTAGAAAGCATGAGTCCATGTGCAGTTCTGCATTGGTGCCTAAAAAGGATGGATCATGGAGAATGTGTATTGATTGTCGAAGCCATCAACAAAATCAATGGTGAAAGTATAGACATCCTATTCCTAGGCTAGATGATATGTTGGATGAATTGCATGGTTCTTGTGTGTTTTCAAAAATTGATTTAAAATCTGGATATCATCAAATAAGAATGCATGAAGGTGATGAATGGAAAACCGCTTTTTAAAACTAAACATGGTTTTATATGAATGGTTGGTTATGCCTTTTGGTCTAACTAATGCACCTAGTACTTTCATGAGATTAATGAATCATATTTTATTTTGCTTATATTGGAAAATTTGTAGTGGTTTATTTTGATGATATACTTTTGTATAGCAAAAAGTTTAGATGAGCACGAACACATTTAAAAGCTATTTTTGACGTGCTTAGAAAAAGAAAAGTTATATGCTAATATAAAGAAATGCACTTTTGCACTAATAAAATTACTTTTCTTGGATATGTTGTTAATGATAAAGGAATACATGTTGATCAAGAAAAAAGTGAAAGTTATTAGGGAGTGGCCAAAACCTACTAGTGTTAGTGATGTTAGAAGTTTTCATGGTCTTGCTAGCTTTTATAGAAGATTCATTAAGGATTTTTCTACAATTGCTACACCAATAACTGAATGCATAAAAAAAAATATGGGATTTAGATGGGGTGTCCAGTGTCCGATCCATTCCACTGTCCTCCAGGTCCGTTTCCTCCATGTCCACTGTCCATCCATCCATCCTTCCGTCAGGGCTCCTCCACTCTCCATTCTCCATCAAACTTTAAGGTTTCTTGCTCAATTCTTCTTATTTGAAGACTAAAATTCTCAAGGCAAGTGTTATAACCCATCCTACCAGATTTTTGTCTCTGTTTTTATGTTGAATCACAATAGATTGAAGGATTTCTATTTAGAAACTGATATGTCTCTGTTTGGACATAGAACCATGGATTTTGAAGTTTTCATTTCAGTAAAGCGGCCTATACACTGTTTCAGCCTTCTCAAGTTTTAGTAAAAACATTAATTCAGGCAGAAACTATTTTCTTGAAAAGTAGACTCTTATATCTTCCTGTTGACACTGTTTGTGAATTTTGGACACCGAATACTTACCCAAACATCTGATTCAATTGAACCTATAGGCAGCTGTAAAACAGGGTTCAGATTTCTGACCTGTCGATACTAAAATGCCTATAACTCCTGTTGAAAATTTTAAGAATTGTACCAAACTGGTTTGTTGAAACTAGACTTGAAATTATTTCTTCTTTTGACATATAGTTTGAAAATTTTTAGTTTCAATTGCCTACTAATATCTGTTGAATCCGACCTAAATTCTGCAAAACAGTGATTGTGTTTTTGACCTTGTGTTACCAAATCGAGAGTAACTCAGCGTTTGGGAACCCTGTTTCATATGAAATTTATTCCATCAGAATATAGATTGATATATAGTTCGATGCTTAAGCTTCTTATAGATTGTTAGACATAATTGATATTCTAGTATTTGTTTGATGTCACTGGAATTCTGTCGAAATCGAGCTTTAATTAGATTTGGCGTGTCTACTCGTTCTTTGAATATTTGAATTCAATCTAACCTTCTTATTGGATTTGAGCTAAATATGATTGCTTGAGATCCCTGTACCTCTTATTTTATTTAATTGGAAATCAAATACATTTGTGAGATTTGTTCTTTGTTTATTATTGTCTCGAAAAGGCGCATACCGTTTGTTCAGCGTGTGCTTTAGATATATACTACTATTGTTAAAACTGCCTCTTGTACTCTGGTGTGTAGATTGTCTGGACCTTTGCCAGAAATGAGTAGCGGTATGCGCTTAATGCCGGCTCTGTGAAGGTCAGCTCCGTGGAATCTAAACATTACCCTTCTGTGGGGTCATCCGTGGGATATTCACGGGCTGGCTGCGGAAATGGTAAAGAGGTATGTATAGAGCCTGCGATGCTCTTGACCCCTACGACTTCACCTAGGCATTAGGTGGAGAGGATCTCTAGGCGTGGGAGACTTTGTCGGTGGTCATTGAAATGGATGAATCACATTATTTGAATCCTACACCTTCTATATGTTTGATATGACATCGAGTTTTGGTGAGTTGTTTTACAAGAGAGATGTTGCTCAATGGAATGGTAATCAGGGAGAGACAGATCTATTTTCTAAAGGAGAATCATTGCAGCAGTACACATGTTGAAGGCCTCAAAACATATTAACTCCTGAAACTCAATGCTGGAGGCTAGGTGAGAGAAGAGGGGTTATGATCAGTTGAGGAGAATGCATTGGGTGGTCTGTTCTTCTTGAGATCAACAGTGGAGATTAATTGAAACTTAGCCACAATGAGGCACATATCTTCAGTCCTTGTAGTGGAGTGAACTCGTGATATGTTGCTCTGTTTTTAATCTTGTCTTGGAGTGATGTGGGATGCTTTGATCAGGGTGAATAATTAAGAAACCAGGAAAAATCATGTGTGTGGGAAACCTTCCTTCAGAGAAGATTGGAGCGATGAGCGGAGGTCTGATCAATGAGGCTTGGGCGTGGATGGGCATCAGACCAGAAGAAGACAGTATTCGCCAAGGATGTACCTCAGGAGTTGAGGTAAACTAGCAGGTGGTAATAAAACATAAGAGAGGATATTGATCAGAAAGAATGGAGATGAAATAAAGGTTAATAGGACAACATGAATTCAAATGTATGACTATACTACAGATAAATTATATTTTACATGTGCTAGAGATTAACTAAATGGCAAGGCAAACAATGATCCGGAGTAAGGACATGGGCTGCCTGCTGGCTGGGAGTTAGAGGGTTAGCCAGTCAGGACATTCATGAAGACCATTGGGTGGTAGAAGTCTGGGCTTGAGACTCAACGAAACCATAGAAGATCATGACAGAGGTCAGGAAGCTTATGAGTCCAGGGTGCAGAGACATCAAGTTAGCGGAAGATGCTTGAGGAAACTCACCGGAAGTTGTTTCTTTAAGCTTTCGATTAAATCTTACAGAATGGTTAACACAATAATTGGGTTTAGTTTGATAGCCATTCTGGGGTGTATTCATTCCTTTAAAAGGACCATTTCATAGAATTTCATGTTGATTGCCCCAAAGTCTCCTGATCATGGCACAGTCTTGGGAACCTTCATATCAAATACAGCCAGACACCACTAGTGCAGGTTGTACCACCCTATGAGGTGATAGAAGCAGTGTCACACACTTCAATCTGGGTGGTGGTACCACCTATGCCACCCCCAATGATTAAGTACACTTTACTGAACACAGGCGTGTGCTGAATCTAGGATTTTGATGATATAACAAATTGATTGTGTTTAGATGCTTAACTGCGGCTTTGGTGATGCAGGTCTGCACAAATCAGTTGGTGAGTTAGTAGGAGGAATTGGCGTTGTGGGGAGATCGTCGGGGATATTGAATGGTGAGCAGCTTAGGACGTGGGGCATCGGGCAGGCCGAGGTGCATGGGATGTCGAGTTTGGAGGATCCAACCGTGAGATTGAACAATAAACATAAAGAGAGGATGATCGTTGAAGAATCCAGACAAGCCAACTTGATGACATGCGAGGGCAATAGAATAATCAGGTGGCTTTGTAATAATAGTCTGGAATCGGAGTAGTTTTTGGCTTGTGTGTGCAGGATTAACTTCGATGCTTGATAGAAGAATACTAAAAATGAAACAAAGTGCAAAGTCAGCTTGAAAGACCGTTAGAGTTAGATAGTGTGAGTCAGAGAGTTTATTCAGGGAATCTTTCTTTGGAACTAGCCGAGAATGAGCAGGGAGCTTAGAAGAGGAGTTTTGGAGCTTCCTTGGAAGAATGCCGTCAGGAAGTTCGTGGGCCTGTACAGAAAGATGGTAACTTACAGAAAGCAACATGACTTACCCAGAGATCAAAATGAAGTGAAGTCTAGGAGGCTTGCCAGTCCATGAGAGATAGTTCAGAATTTATCCCAGGAAGATGTCCCTTAGGAGGAGTTAAGCAGGAGCTCACGGGAAAGTCTTGACTTGCTTTGTAATAGCTTAGAGAAGTAATGTTTAAATTCATAGTTAGCACGTTAATTAGGAGTTATGAATTAGATTGGTAATCTTACATAACCCAAGTAGGAATTATTAGGCTCAGTTGATTTGGTTTGAGGCCAAGTTTTAAGACCCAACCAGTGGCTACAAAATAGTGTAGTAGTGTGCATACAGAACCTAAAAGTATCAAAAGCAGTGACATGTAGGCCAGGCGGTGGCACCTCCAACACCAGGGGTACAGTTGATGGCTGCACCTTGAGAACCCAGGAGTTCAGTGGGTGGCACATCACTATCTATCAATATTGAAATTGGCAGTGGGTGGCTTCCTACCGGCCAGTGTGCTTCCCTGCATAAAGCTGAGTGAGTGGCATGTGACCTCGAGCCGAAATTCAAATTTTGGGCCAGAATTTGAATCCTCAAGAGACTATAAATACCCTCAATTCTCAGTAGAACACAACCTTTGAAAAGTTAAGAGATTGAGATAAAACCCCTTAATGATTCTTTTAACAGAATCTTATTTTTAATGTTTAAGTGTTACCTCCTTATTCTCTTTTGAAAATCTTTATCAAGGTGAACCACTTGTAAAAGGTTGTAAGAGGGTATTTGTCCTTCACACCTTCAAAGTGATTTGCTTCAGTCAGAGTTAGGAGGCCTCATCGAAGAAGAGGCTTACATAAAGTGGATGTAAGGTCATTTGACCGAACCACTATAAAAATTGTGTTCTCTGGTTTGCATTTACTTATTGCTATTTATATGCATAAAACCTTCATGCGTGCTTTAACTTCCTCATTAATTTTGCTGCACTTCTGGTGCACTTTCCAGTTAAGCACTTCTAGGTTGGGGTTTTATAAAACAAGAAGATTTTTTCCAAAACAGAGTGTTTCAATACAACACCTAATTCACCCCCCCTCTTGAATAACAGGTCCTAATAATTGGTATGAGGAAGCCATGGTTTTTCTACTTTGGTTTAACACTAAATAGAAATGGCTCTTTCATTTAAGAGGGTCCTCTCATTTGTCTACTTTTCAGTAGAATGAGTACACTTGATGGAAAACTTCGAATGAAGTTTTCTTACTTCATTGAATCTCAGGAGCTTTGGAATATTGTTGAAAATGGTTTCAAAAATCTTCTCTTAGATGCAGAATGGGATAGAATGGAAGAAAGTTTTTACTTTAAATGCAAAGGCTATGAATGTCTTATATTGTGCACTTGACAAAATGAATTTAATCATGTGTTTTGATTTGTGATTCCATTTTGATATTTGGAGAAACTCTTGGGAGTCCTCATGAAGGCACTAAGTGAAAAGGTCAAAATCAACATTCTTGTGCACTCTTACAAACACCGTATATGGAAACCAAGTGAGTCCATAGGAACATGTACACTACAGTTTCACGGATGCCATCAATGGACTCAAGCTCTTGGTGAGAATTTTTCCACTTTTTGAACAAGTCACTAAAATCTTCAAGATCCCTTCCAAAAGATTTGGGATCCAAAAAGGATTCACCAGTATTCAAGAGGCGAGGACCTAAAACGATCCCTCTTAGAAGAACTTAGCCAGGTCTCAATGACCCTCTGAAATGAACAAATATGACAAAAGGCTTCAGAACAACCTTTCAAAGGGACAAGAAAGGAAGGACTGGGACACAAGACACATAGAGACCACTGAGCATAGCTCAAGTGATGGTGAACTGACTTTACAAATGAAACAAAATTAAAGCAAAAGATGGAACTACTTGGCACAGACATAAGAGAAGAATTAAAAATTGGGATGGAATTAGGAAGCTCTTAAGAGGCAGGAAATCAAGAAAGGTGGCCATGCCTCAACCACTTTCCTTAATGGGAATTAATCCAATCCCTAATTTATTTCAAACCCATAATACTTTCCTTGGGATTATTTTTAATTTGGTTAGAGTTAATTTTACCCAAAGAGCGGCATGTGTTATGTTAATACAATAAAATGTTAGATATAAATCTAATCTGCCACCACTAACAGGATTAATCTTATGTACTTGAAAGCAGAGATGTGTATTTTGATGATTTTCATATTGATTTTCAATGATGATGCATAGCTTTTGAATGGAAGCTTGATGATTTTTATGAACCTTATCTTTGGTTTCAAATGCTAGTGTATGGTTTTGACATAAAGAACAAAATTTGAGCATGCTAATATATAAAGTCAATCATATAAAATTAAAATTAAAGAGGTTTTAGTTATCTAGAAGTCATTCTAAAGAGTATGTTCAATGGTGAAATGCAATAAAGTTGTATTGAAAATGATGATACCATGATTTGAATTTATGTATGAGATTTTAAAATAATATATAATGATTTTTATAGTTATTGGTCTTGATGGTTTTATATGAAATTCATTTTGATCCCAAGCGTTGATGCATGTTTAAAAGCATGTGTTAACATGATCAATCCTTACAAAGTAAACCTTACTTCAAAAGAGGAGGTGGGGGGGTGAATCTATTATCAAAGAAATCATGAATCTACTTGTGAATTTTGTGAACCAAAAATGATTTTGATAATTTTGAATTTGAAATAAAGGTTTATCAAATCATGATCTTGAGATTTTTGGAATAATATAGATTTCCTTGATAGTCTTTTTGTATTTAAAGGAGGTTGTAGAAATGATTCCTTGGAATTTTGGATTCATATTTGATCCTTCTCGTTTTGTTTATGAGATGGTTTTAGAAATCTTTGTACACCTTGAATTCTTCCCTTCTCTCCTTTAGATTTTTAGGTCCATTGCATGTTATATATATTTGTTAGAGGTGGAAATTATGTTTGATATCATGCATGCCAAGAAATGTTGATTTGATAAATTGAGATGAGATTTAGAAAATAATGATAGTTTTCTCCTTAGAATGTAACTTGTGATATTCTTTTATGAGTCATTATCTTGTTCTGTTTTTACTTAAATTTATTGTGATCAAGATCTTGTTCTTTGGATTCCCATGTTTTCTTCTTATTGGTATAAAGAAGAGAATTTCTAAAATGAATCATGATTTTTTGGAATTATAGATTTTTATGATTCAAGATTGAGGGTCAAAAAATATATCTATGTTTTCTTTTTATGAATCTCTTTTAGAAAATGATTTTGAGTTTCTGATTTGGGAATTTAATAAGACTTATCTTGAGATTTTTTTGAAATTTATAACTTATGACTTCTTAACAAAGAATGTGAAGGGTACTATATTATTTGATCTAACACATTTCTTTTTTTTTGATATTTTATATAAAACAAAGGAGATATGTTGGGAAATAAATAAATATCTTTTATGGGCAAACAGTTAGCCTCTTTGATGATATGATTTCTTTTATATCTGATGCAAATGCATGTCTATGATTGAATCTACTTTATTATAAAAGAGATTTGATAGCTTGCTAATTACAAAGCTATCGGTAGCTTGAATGAGCAAAACTGTGAGTTATCATAGTGCAAATTTGCTGAGCTATCTGATGTGTGAATTGAAATAATGATTAGAATATTGATGTAATTGCAAATGATTTTGTTACATGTATAAAAATATAACTTGATATTATTTTGATACATACAAATAGAAAAGTTATGAACAACCATGGTAGGATATGTTGATAAAATTCATTACCATCTTAATTTAGAAACATTATGATTTGAAATTATGCATTCAATTGCTTTTTATTGTGATGATATATGCATATAATGTTTATCCATGAATGCTCTAAAAATGATGAATGCTTGGTATCCCATGATCAAAAATATTGATAAATGCTACAGTTTATTACCAAAATGATGTATCATGTATGATATACTCTAATGTTGATTGATTTATTTAATATCATGCATGAATGAAATTTAAAGGTTTTTGAAATGGTGCATGTTTAATTTGAAAATATAATGATACACAAATAAGATTGATACTTGCTTTGTCATAATTGATGTAAAGGGTCTTTCTTTCTTTTGACAATGACAAAGGGAGACAAACTAACTGAATGAAAGCTTAATTACAAATCTTGCTCATAAAGGGAGGCAAAACTTTTATTAACATAAATCTCAAAAACAAGAAATGTTATCTTGTAATCTCAAGTAAATGAGCTATCTTGCCTATTTAAAAGCATTTTACCTTGCATTTGCAATAAAGGAAGCAAGAATCATAAGCTTACACAAGAAAGCTATCTTGCATTGTTTTCAAAATTTTTGTTAACATGTAGTAAAACTTGCATATCATAAGAAATTTGCTAGCTCGATCATTTTGTTAGAAGAACTTATCATGGAATTTTACCAATGGTTACAAATCTTGCAATCTAAGAGAGAGCAAAGAATTTGCTATCTCGAAAAGAAGCAAAAATATACAAACAAACTTGTAAAATATAACTTTGCTCTTGCCTTGCTTTGTATCAAAAAATAAGTTGATATCTAGAAAACATCATGCAGAATTTTTAATTGTATCACTTAAATGTATCACATGTATCAATAAATTAGATTTTTTAGACTATTATCATGATGTTTTTTTAACAATTGATGTCTTTGTAACACTGATTTCTTTACTGTCTTCCATTTTGTATCATGTGAGTGATTGAAATGATTGAGTACAGATTCACTTGGTTTATGTAGAAAGCCTAATCAGAGTGGTTCCTCTCCTTCTTTTCAGTGATAGGAAAAGATTGTGCGAAGGCAAATGCTGGCTAGCTTATACTCTTTTCTTCTTTCAGCCAGAAACAAGGGGAGAAAACTTTGCTAGTTAGGAGCAATGCAAAGAAAAGCAAGTCCACAATCCCCTTGCACATGAAGCAGTCAGTAGAATTGACATGTGAAGTTGAACTTAAGGAATCTTGCTAATGCTTTTGTGCTTATTTGCCAGTGAAATCTAGCTTCATGTGTTACAAAACACATCTTTAAGAGCTTCGACTCACTTCTCTTTGTTGAGTGGCAGGAGATATATTAAACTATGCATTCAGTGAATCTTTTAGCATATATTTGCATACTGATGGAACAAATGTTTTTCACTGTGTGATGAATGTTGCTGGATTTGGGATTATCCAGAGTGTTCTAATATTAACATGTGATGGGAGAGTTTAAGTTAAACTCAGGGAGCTAAGTTATCGTGTGAGTCATCAATTAGTTGATATCATAAAAGGAGAGACCATTTGAATCTCAGATTTTGATATGTATCTGAATGTTTAAGCACATTTTGGTGATGCAAGGTCTACCAGTCAGGATTAGGAGATAATTAGCTGGGAGGAATTGACATTGCACAGGAGGAGATCAGTCCAGGATATTGAATAGAGCACTTGGACATGGACAGACAGGAGAATTACTTGAGGATATATCAGTTGGGAGTCAACATGATTGAGCAACAAGCTTCTGAGAGGTTAGATAAAGAATCTAATGGCATCCAACCAATGGCGATGCAGAGCAACAGAATGTAATTCATTGTAATTATGGTGGATGAGGTTTTGGCTTGTGTGTGTGGGATTAACTCAGTACTTTGATGAGAATCATAAAGCTGAGAATACAAAATTACTAGAGTCAAAGTCTGAAGGTTTCATTGGGAGTTCTAGGTAGTCAGAGGTTCATCCCGGGGGCTCAGCTGGAACTAACCTTGAAAATGATGAGGAGCTTGCCAGAAGGGTTTTGGAAGCTTCATGGGAAAATCTGATCCAGTTGAACTCATAGAAAGATCATAACTTACGAAGAAGCTAGTGGAACTTGCCAAGACCAATCCCAAAGTGGGCTTTTAACCAAGAGTCCCAAGTAGAATGGTTTCAGAAGTTTATGGAAGGCTGCAGGAAGTTCTGATAGTGGGAAGAGTCTTGACTTGCAGACTTTATAATAACTTAGGAAATGTCACTAGAATTTATAGATTGTGTAAGGTGGATTAGGGATTCTGGGTGTCTGCCATTAGGTAAATTGGGCCTGAGTTGGATAGTTTAGGGCCAGACAGGAACTAGCAGGTGCCATCGTCTGGTGGCACATAAAAGGCTAATCATCATGGGTATTTCCTCCAGGGCTGGGTGGTGTACCACTGGCATGAAGTTCAGCCAGTGGCACACATGAGAACTCATCAATCTGAAGTGGCAGGAGCAACATCATGTCTCAAACAAGAGAATTCAAATTACAGACCCATTGTAGATCCTCTTGGGAACCTATAATACCCTAATTCTCAGCAAAAGATTTAACTTTGAATAGTTATAGAGATTGAGATAGTTTTGTCAGAATCACATTAGGATGTCTGAAGCAGCCTAGAGGGCTGAATTAATTTGTGGATCACTTTAGGTTTCAAATCTTTAACAGAAATGAACCAATAGTTTAAGCTTGGCATTCTTAAATAGCCAAGTAATAAGGAACTAGAGCAAGAGATTTGTCTATATAAATAGCAACAATAGGCAACCGGATCCATGATATTGAAATTGGTTGGTCAAATGACTCACTCTCACTTGTGAGGCCCCTCTTCGTGTGAGGCTCCACCTTCCACTGCTGGCTTCTTGTCAGAGGTAAATACCCTCACAGCTCTTTGGCAGTTCTCTATGATTTTAGAAGATGGTGAATTACTGTAATTGAAAGCAAGCTAACACTTTTCAGATCTTTCTCTCAAACTCTTGCTGCTCAAAGGGTTGTAATCTGACTGAAGGTGACATAGAACTTTGATTCTATTGAGTAAAATTTGGGCTCCAAAATTAAAATCCTCACGGGTTCCGATCTTTGTGATTGCCACCCTTGATAGCAGTGCTGCTTCCAGCCGTTAAGTGCTGGTAGTTGCTCTCCATTTCAGTCACCCTTGACTTGGGCCCGGTGCCACTTACTTTGGCCTCTCAGGATTCACTTGGTTTTGGCTTTCTTTTAAAACCAACTCTGACTGGCCCCAGTTGGCCCTAATGGGATGGCTTATCTGCCAAATCTAATCCTATTACCCAATGAACTACATGTAAAACACATCTTAAGCAATTTATTAGCAAAATGACGTCAAGTTTTTACATTTCCGACGAGCTTCGAACTTCGCCGGTAGTCCAAACCCATCCCGAACTTGTGATGACTTCAAAAGAGTAGCTGAGACTTCGGTGATCTCTAGAACTACTCGGCAATTCTCTTGTTGGACTTCCATGATTCGATTTCTTCTCAGTTTGGTTCCGGCTGACATCCTCGACGGTCCCCTTGAATCTTAAAAGGTTCATCCAAACTCAAACTCCCGATTATTCTTGCTTTCTGTTTTCTGTTTATCGTGGTCAATCTCACACACACTCAATAATATGGATTAAGTCAATAATATCAGTGATTTTATCCCATCCAAAATCAGATTCAACAATCTCCCCTTTTTGGTATTAACAATCAATTGATGACGAAATTAAAACATAACTCCTATCTGTCCCATGTGCCTGAAGAATAAAACCACTTGAATTCCATCCCATTAGTTAAACATAAGCTCCAAATCTGAGTTCTAACATTGGAAACTATGGTAGTCACAAGCAATAGTGAATACAAAACTTCCTGTAAATCTTAAGTTAAATGAAAAGGGACAGAACACACTCTGACAGGAAGATAAAGATTTTCAATGTATTTTAAATCATAACTTGATGTGATCAATCAATCTTGTGATATTTTCAAGGATTTTTGCAAGGCATATGGAATCAAATCATACTACTGATTTTTTGTAATCCATATAAAGTTATGCTATCATTATGGTGTAAGGTCATCTTCTCCCCCCCTTTGTCATCGACAAAAGAGACAAAATACATCGAAAAGTAGCATTTAACAAAGGTTTATCATTTGAAATTTGCGAGAAATGGTTTACTCCAAAGCTGACAGATCAAGACATGCTTAAAGGTACAGTGGTTATCTAGAAAGGGAAGGATCAGTTATAAGTTTTAATGGTGATAAACTTTAGAACTTGTTGTTTAAAACAGAGCGAAATTGAATACATCCATAGTTTAATCCTAGGAATCAATCCACAATCTTTGACACATGATATCCATTTTTATTTCAGTTGTCATGGTGTCTTCAAAATTTCAACTTGTTGATTTTGAATCGGAGTTCTTGATGAAATTTTGAGGCAGTTACCGCCATAATCATAGATCTTGGATGAAATAGAACTCAAGAGTCTTTGTTAGCCCAAAGGACTTAGGAAGTTATTTCCCATAAGAAATTGGTGTTGATTATTCTATTTGTGGAGGAATTGGATCATTCCTTCCTGAAACACTTCCTTATGCCATTTTCAAGGAACACTAAGTCTTTCAGCGGGTTTTTCTTTATTATGTTATGTTGCTCATTTTTAGAGATAGATTCTTCATCTCGGGTGGATGCCAAATGTCTGGGCATGAAGAAATCTGGTAGTCAACCTCCATGTAAGCAGAGAATAGTATCTTTGCCATAATATCTGCATGTGTTGCTTGAATTAATTACCCAAAACAATTATCACATTAGGTCATAATCAACCATGGTATAATCTCCGTTGACTTATAGATCGAGATGAGAATTGTTTAGGGAATATGATGCTTGTGATATGTCTTGATAAGAGAATTTTAAAGTTGAAAGTGATGATATTTAAAAGCTCTTGGTGAAGTCAAGTTTGGATTGCAAAGATTGTTTCTCAACCCGGTATAGAGTTGCTCCCTATTGGGTTGGCGTCCCATTTACCTTTAAAATAGCATCCTCTATCTTTTCTAGTTATACCAATTTAAGCTTCCACAAATGGTGTTGTGAATATTCTAATGGGTGTTCCTAGAAGATAAGTGCATGGAAGCTATTATATATGGGTTGACATAGGAAACAATCTAACTAATCCCGGATAGATTAATTTAATCTGATTTGCAGTAGTGGTAGAGCTTCTAGTGTGCAAAATACCTAAAATGGGATCTAGTCTTCTAGTTCATCAAGTTACTTATATTTCCCTATGAATTACTCGTCTTTGAATTTTGGAAAACTAAGGGCTACTCTTTTTGATCTAAAAAGATCATGGTCAAATGAATCTCCTTGATCCTTTTTCCTTTGATCTCTTAGGAGCCATTATCTGAACAAGATGATGATGAAATTGTGAAAAAGCTTTAAGGAAAGGAAAGGAAAAAAAAGAGGGGAATGAGATATCAAAAAAAGAAGGATTTCAAGTGTTACCTTATGGAGGTGTCTTAGAAGTGAAGGCTTGGACCAGAAACCTTCAGGTCTTCTAAAAGCCAGAATGGAGGTTAGGGACCGATGGAGCTTTCTTGGGTTAGGTGATTGTCGCCATGACTAACCCTCGAGGTTAATAAGGAATTAAGCTGGGGTGGGTGCCATGCAAACCGGCCGGTGTCACTTGACTCGGTGGTGCAACCATGAGAATAAGCGGTGCCACCGGCCGGCATCAGGTGGAAAAGAAAAATTTTCTTCTCCCCTTTTGTTTGTTTCCTCAAGAGATAATAGGTTATACTTTAATGAGATCGTTTTGATGAAGAAGAAATCAAATCTACGAAAGGAAAAGGGCAGTCAGAGCCTTTGCCGGTGAAGCTCAGCCCCAGGAGGACAATTCAACATGCCTAATTCCTTCTAATGAATTCAAATTGATCTTCATTCCAAACTTTTGTGTGAATATCTTCAAGGTAATTAGCTTTTGTTCGATTCTGAATTCTCGGTGCTTATTAATGACAGGATCACCGATGTATGAAGTGATGTCTAACGTCAGGTGCTTAGTTCTAAAATGCTGAATTGGATTTTAGTAAGACATGTAACTAGTATTTCACATTTATGGAATATTTTTTAAAAGTAGATTCATAGATCTTCCAGTAATTTTTCGTCCAAACAACATTGCACAACGACGTTCGCAGCAGCAATATTAGAGCTGGCCGTGAATGGTCTAACTAATTTTGTTTTCTTGGAAGTCTAAAACAAAGTGCATCTAAAATTGCCAATGTTCGGATAACTCTTTTCTATCCTGCAATGTCATCAATGCATCGACATCCGCTGGGCTATTAAATCAAATTTTCAGGTTTGGATACCATAGCCCTAAATTTGAGGTTCTTTAAATACCTAAATATTCTTTAAACTTTTTAAGATGAATGGATTTAGGATTTGATTTGAAACCCTAGCACAAGTCCTACACTAAAACATGATATCGGTCTTGTCTTGGTAGGTGAAATTAGACTACCTATCATTCCCTATATTTTTTGAAATTTTTCACTATTTTCATCCATATCTAACTTAGTGAAAGTACTCATAGGGGTGTTTATTTGCTTTTTTGAATTATCATGTTAAATCGTTTAACAATTCAATGTAATAATTTTAGATTGGTTGAAATATACCATCCTTAAGTTGTTTGATTTGTGTCCTAAAAAAAAATTAATTCCCATTAAACTCATTTTCAAATTCATGACTCATGGATTTTGACAAAATAGTTCACATAATGATTCATCGAAGAGCCAAAAATAATATCATCAACATAAATTTGTACAATAAGAAAATTATTTTCAAATGTTTAATAAACAATAGTATCAACCTTGCCTTTGGTAAAAGTATTTAAAATAAGAAAAAAACTAAGCCTTTCATACCAAACTCTCTGGGACTTGTTTTTCAAACCATAGAGAACCTTAGTCAGTTTTGAATACATGATTGGAAGAAGAAATTTTCAAATCGGAGGTTGTTAGACACTCTTCTTAGAATAAAACCATTCAAAGCACTTTTGACATCCATTTGAAATAGTTTAAAATTATAACTACTAGCATGGGCAAGGAACATCCTTGGCTTCTAAACACCCACCTGGGCGAAGGTTCTTTGCTAAGCTAATGCCTTCTTCTTCTTTGGTTTGAAACTTTGGCCACTAATCTATGTTTCTAACCGATACTATTTAAGATCTTGACTTCTAAAGACCCATACAGACCAATCACCTTTGGTCATCAGGTCTAGGACACAAGCTCCACCTGTTTTCTCAGAATCAGTTCATTTCCTCTGCATTGCAATAACCCAAAATCTTCTTTTATGATCAGTACAAATTAGGTTCCATTTGAGAGAGGCCAACGACAATGATAAAAATTCTTGAAAGAGCGAGTTTGGAGCTTGCTTAGATGTATCCCTATAATTAGCTCCTTTGGATGAACATCTATGTACTTCCATTTCATAGGTAGGGAAATTTGGAAGAAAGGTGCATCCAAGTTGCTATTTTAGGGAGGGGTTCATTTCAAATTCAAATTATCAAAACCAGATCATCATCAAAATCATTTTTCTTTAGAATTTTGAGACTTCACCAAAACTACATGAATAGACTTCTTCAATTACTAAGGTTCTTTTTACAAAAACGAGAAAACTTTAAGCGCGGAAGAAGTAATAAAAAAAAGAATCTAAAACTTCATGGTTTTGCATCAAATTTTCCTAAAGGCATCCATTTAAAATAAAGCATTTTGTAGAAAACTTTAAAATAGGAAATATTTATTTTTTATTCCATACAATTCATAGGAGTTTTGATAAGGATGGTCTTATTGGGACTCTATTCATGATGTAGCAAATGCAATATTCTGACATTAAATATAGATGCTGAAACTATGTTCATTTAACAGTTCTTCTTACCCATTCTTGTAGTTTTCTGTTTCTTTCAACTACTCCATTTGTTGGGAGTTTCTTGGAATGGAGAAGTTATGATTGGCATCATTAACTTCACAAAAATTTTGAAGTCATGTGGTTTTGAAATTCGCCACCATGATCACTTCAGATTGATGAAATCATGAACCCTTTGGATTTTGGGTGAGTTTACAAAATTTTGAAGAAACTACTTGAAACAATGCTGTGAGCTAGAAATAGGTCCAAGTGTATCTAGGTAGTCATCCACAATCACAAAAGCATATTTGCTTCCACAGACTTGTTGTATCAATTGGTCCGATAAGTCAAAATGGATCAATTGTAACTTGATTTCTGTGTTCAATTTGATTTTTTGGTTTGGCTTGTTTTATTTGTTGTTTCCGTAGTTGACATGCATGTATCTTTAATAAACTTTATTGAATCCTAGTACTATTCAGGATGGAATTTTTAGATGTGACTCATGCTTGCATGGCCCTAATCCTCATGCCAAAGCCAAGCATCATCATTTATGTGAGGAAACCCTTTCATTCACTTAGTTCATCAAGATTGATGGTATAGACATTATTTTACACTGTTTTAAAACAATGTGAATGTGTTATGATTTGGTTTTCAATAGTCACTATATTTGATTCAAATCTAACGATATAACACCTTTGCTCATAATTGACTAATGCTCAATGAATTATGTTTTAATTCTCATCAACTAAGTAACACATCATCAATGGAAAAACTTGATTTGTTACCTATGGTTCCCTGCAATGATTTTGCCTTTGTTGTTTTGTTGGTGACATAGCAAATTCCATGCTAGTGAAGCTTGGTGAATTGGGATGGATCTCTTAAACCTTGAGCATGAGCTCCAGACCATCTTTTGCTCTAGCATGTGATGGTGTATGTTTCTACAAGAAGGAATTATTTTTAGGTACCCATTTACTTTTTGCGTTGCCTCAAAAATAATCTAACTTGTTTATATCGTAAAAAATACAGACTTGATCATGGTTCTTTTAAGGAACCCAAATCAATTGGGATAATTTTTTCTTGAATGGACATTAGTAAGTTTATGTTCATATTTTGCAACAAAGTTGCAATTGCTTTGATATTTGAACATGTAGGATGGGCTATTTTGAAGGTGGTTGGATTTTTGGTTACTTTCACAAATCCGATTCCTCTCTTTAGGGCGTGACCCCTTGTTGTAAGGATCATGTTTAGGGAATACCATTATTTCTTCAAGGTGTGTAAGTACTAAGTTTCATTTTGGAGTTTTAAATCATGGCGTTAACATTGAAAGCTAGACAAGTCATGATGGGTTTTTTAATTTATCAAAAGCACGGGAGACTATGCATGCTCCTTTCTTAGCAATTTGTATTTTCTACTAATTGTCTCTTACATTCATCAAATAACTCATGGAAAGCATTTAATAAATCCATGATAAAAGTAAAATCTGCATTAATTAAATCAAATTGCCTCTTCTTCGAGGCCATTAGGAGTAGTGAGCAACTTGCTCAGGTGTTGGACTCCTCTTCTTGGATGGTAGCAGTCATCCCATGTGTTGCCTTTGCCCTTGGCGCTTCTTCTTTGGTGTTCTCTTTTTTTGGCTTGAGGGGCAATCGTTCTTTGTAGTGTCCGGTTTTGCATTCACAAAATCACTTGGTCCTTTCTTTTGTTCAAAATTTATTTTTTGTATTTTTTAAATTTGTTTCTTCCTTTAAAATATTTTTTTGGTTTTTTGGTCAAAAGTGCAATGTCATTGTGCTGTCCTCATCATGATGTTCCTTTCAAAGTGGTCTTCTTACTGATTTGAGTACCACTCCCCTTCCTGTTTCTTTGGAAGGGGTTTCTCTCGGCTGATCATGAGCTTGACATGTCATTTCGTAGGTCATTAGGGCCAATAAATTTCCTTCAGGAAATATTTTAAGGTCTTTGGCTCTTAATGGCATTAACTTTTGGATCCCAACAGAGGGAGGATCTTAAGATTTTGATTACTAGTTCAAAGTTAGTAAAATCTTGCCAAGAGCTGAGTCCATCCGTAAGCCGGATTGTACAGTTCAGATGGACTCTTGGAAAAAGGATTAGTAAGAGTGCACAAGAATGTTGATTTTGGACTCTTTCCTCAGCTGGAGGTACCTTCATGATTGACTTCGAGTTCTCAAATATCAAAGCCGAATCCTGGCTCCACCAAATTAAGATGTTTTGTCTGGTATTTACAAAACAGGCATTCATTTGCATTTAAAGCAAAAAAACCACTTCTTCTCAGATTTAAATTCCATTTAAATCCTGGTTTTCAAGCCAATTTTAGAAAGGCTCGTTTCTTAAAATAGGGAAAGAGAAATCGTTCATAGAAATAAAGGAAGATGCTTGTCAGGAGCCCATTAAACACACTGGGTGGACAGTGATGGGAATGGCCCTCTTGGGGCAAGCCATCTATCTGGTATTAAACCAAATATAGGGAATAATATTGCTCCTGATACTGGTGTTAGGATCAGAAACAACTTAAGAGGGGGGTGAATTAGGCCGGACCTAAAACTAGAGGTTTCGAAAAAATCTTTAGTAAGAAATGGAACATGACAGAGTTTTAAAGCAGCAGAAAAATTCTTAAATAGCAAAAATACAAGGAACTGGGATACATATGAAAGTTGCAATGGCTATAAATAACAACAATGACATAAGCCAGGCCACAAATCTCAGATGTTGGGTTTGGTCAAATGACCCTACTCTCACTTGGCAGGCCCTCTGATGAGGCTCCACCTCACTGTAGCTTCCTTGCAGTGGAAGGGTAAATACCCTCCTTATCTTTACAAGCAGTTCTCTCTTACAGACATAAAGGAAGAGAGATGGTGGAACACTGTAAATTAAGCAGAAAGCCAAGCTAACACTTTCTGGAATCTTTCTCTCAAACTCTGCTGCATCAAAGGGACATGATATCAGCTGAGATTTGAGGGGTGTTTATGAGCCTCAAGAAGTTCAGTGACTCCCAAAATTTGTGATAAATTAATCCTCATTTGGGGTTTCTGCGATCCGTGACCAATGATTACCCGCATTAGCGTTAAGGTCTTTGCGGTGCCGTAGCTGGAATATCGCTGGTGCATCTCGGGTTTGGCTTTCTTTTATTGAAATAACTTTCATTTTATTTGGGTTGGCCCTAACAACGGATATGACATCGTCTAAATCCTGAAATTCCATGGCTCAAACACATCTTAAACGATTTTGTAAAAGCATCGAGTTTTGTTCTGAATGACTTCGGCGACTTCATGGGTCCATCGAACGCGATGACACAAAAGTGAACTGTTGATCTCTCAAACCTGGTAACGATCTCTTGGGCTTCCAGCGATTCGATTTCTTCTGGTTGGTTAGTGACGTCTCAGGCAGTTAATTGAACTCTTAGTTTCATCATTTCCATTCGGTGTTATAACATGTTTCTGTTTATAAATAATTAATCCTGCACTTAACAAATAATATGGATTCAGATCGATAACTATCAAATGGTTCTCATCAAATCGAGGGATTGGATGCCGTCTTGTTTATCGTTAGTGTTCCTCCTCATTCTCTTTGAAATCAGAGTATATGAACAACATGCAAAGGTTGGAATTGTTTATTCTTCCCCTTCAGGCATTTGCTGAAGTTAGAACTCATGAAGAAGGAAGCGACAGTGGATCATGAATTCATTTAAATGACCTATCAAATTGACGTGTTCTCGGTTTTGCATTTGCCATTTACCTTACCTGACCTTCATGCATCTTGCTATATTACTTTTTATTTTACGAACAAAACAGTTAAGCACTTCAGGTTGGTTTTGCTCGTCCCGAAAGATTTCAGTGTTTCAATCCATAATTTATTGTGCTCCAATCCTTGGTGCCGGGAACGGTGTTAGTGTTAGGCGGTCGTGCTTTGGTGGAACTAGGATGAGAAGTTTTTGAAACTGTTACAGATGGCTTGAAGCTACTCATCACCCCTCTCATCTAGGTTGAAGAACATAAAGTCGAGAGCATTCAAGTGAAATGATAATCTCTTGAAGTTCCTCCTCCTTAAAGTTTAAAATTCAGAGGTGTGTAACTGCATGAGGTTATCTCTTAAGCCATCCTGAGGAAAGGGGTGCAAGGTGGGTGCCGGCCTTCACTTGACGGAGGTTGGTGACCTCTGGGAGAGGAAGGTGAAGAGATGGATGGGAATAGTGGTGAACCTCTAAAACCTGTTCTCTAATTTTATTCTTATTACCTCTTTGTGCCCATTTAGTTCATTGCTTTGTTTCAGATTAAGATGTTCAGTCATTTTTTCTTATAGTTTTATCAATATGAAAGGATTTTGAATGTAATCTTCTGGCTCACAATCACCCCCCTCTTGGTACATAGGCTTCAGTCCTATTAGCAGAATGATAGGAGATGGAACTCAGGAATGTTGGGAACCTATCATCATGGTAAGAATGAAACGCTTGAACATGTGACGAAATTACAAGTAGCATGAAGCCATGAATGTGCATGGGCAGAAGGCATGGGAGCTTTCTGTAGGCAGAGAGGGTTGGACATGAACTCCTGCTTTGGTGGGCAGGATCATGTGGCTAACCCATGAGCAGACTCATCTGCGTGGTGCCAAGGAGCTTTTGGGGCACATGCTATGGGCTTATTTGATGTTGGAGGAACAGGTGAATCAGCTTTAGGAGTAAGTTGAGTTCAGAGAAAACCTTAAGCCTGAAGGCAAGATATTTGAGTACGTCTCTTTAGAAGAATACACCATAGATGTTAGCTCTAAGTTACACTATGAGGAAGTAGTACATAACAAAAGAATTGTGCTGTTGGAGACTCAGGATCCGGATAACCATTTCATTGCAGTGGGTGGACTTCAAAGTTCTTTGACATGATTATCTAGAGCAATTAACTTCATCTGGGTAGACAAAATTGGAATTGAGATTGAAGTGGAGTGCCGAAGCGAACAAATCAAATATAGAAGAACCTAAGTGTTATTAATGGCAGAGGCTACATTGAGATCATTGGTTCATCCCATGAGATCATATTGTCATCAGAGATGTCTGAGGAAGCCTTGATTGGGACTCTTCAGTGCAGAATGGTCCATTCATTTTTAGCGTAGTCATTGAAGTTCTATATCTCAGTGAGAACTCAGGACTCTTAGGTGAATAATGTGAAGACTATGATTCAGAGTGAGCCAGGTACAGAGGTGGTCTTTCATTAACCCATCAGAACATGGGGTGGCCTTGATTCACTCAGCCATATGAAACATGTTCACTAAGGAAAAGAATTAGTCTGAGCTAGTGGGTCGCAGGAGAGACTTAATCATGCAAGAGGTAGGTGAAACAATTGGAGATTGGACTGCTCCCAGGAAAGCCTGTTAAAACCCAGGGGAGGCAAGTGGAGGATGTAAGTGATGGCAGACATTACTACCAGGAAGCCAGAACATAATGTTCAAACCCCTGGCCGTGGCAGAGGTCATGCTGGGATTCTGAGTTTATCTTTTATGAAATGACCAAAGAACTACTGCAGAACACAAGAGTGTGTTGACAGGATCAAAATGAACCACTAGGACAGATTATCTCTCTGATGTCACTGGCAACTTGCTGTTACAGCTAGGGCCACCAAACCCAAATAGGCTGGGGTTGTAAGCCTTCCATCTCATACCATGCAGCACTGAATTCAAACCAAAAGAACTGGACCTTAGTATTGCATTAATCTCTTTAAAACTTTATCACTGACCTCCCCGATTTAGAGTCTTCTTCTATTATTCTTCTGCCATGAAGTCAACACCCTCTTACAATATATTATCCTTTCAGGTTTGGGAGACCAACTACAGTTCTGGCCCTCACCAAAGTAAATTTGCCAGGAAAGGAGAACTCTTCCAAGATGCAGCTAATTTTCTCACTTAATCTTTTATTCCACTTTCTGCTCTTTATTTGATGGTGAGTGGTATCTGGGCACTCAATAGCTTTCATCGACAGCTATCTATCTGGTTTCCAAGGGAATTTCTTCCGTTTATTAACTAGTATGGGCGTGTAACCTCGTTAGCCTGGTGTGCCAGCTTCAATGGGTGCGTTGACCTTGACCAGCCAGTGTCTCACTGCCACTATAAAGTGGCACCATCACTAATATTATTGGTGCAGAATCAGTACCTTAATGACGACATTCACTTCCCAATTCTTAAACTACCTCGGGTTTCACCTGTACAGTGTTCACTTGCTTCATGGGTCATGTTCCATCAAAATCCATTCATTTTGTAGTCTTGATTTGAATTATTCTATTTGATTGTGTTTCTACAAAACTAACTCAATTCTGAGCTAATAATCATTGATTTAAACAGGAGAATTATAGCTAACAATCGTGTTGTGGGCAAACTAAAGGCCAACTAATCGAACTCACGTGACTTTGGTGACTCCCTGATGACTTTCCTAGGCTTAAGGTATAAATCCATTCCCAATTCCCAATTCTTCAGTATTTGTCTTCCAACATTAATTTTCTTTTATCATTCACCCATATATGATGATTTATTACCTTTTCTGAATCATGTGCAATCTCTTTATACATATAGGATTGAAATTTTAAGTGTCCATTCAATGAGGAAGAATATCAACATTTTGATTAACTACATTGGGATGAAATCATTTCAGGAGGTGAATTAACACAATGATAAAAACCCTGATTTTAAATTTTATTTAGATTCAAATCGATATCGACAAAGCTTTCAAATATAGGAAATGTAACTTACAATATTAGCTTGAAATTCAGAAATAATCCAAATTCCAGTTTGTAATTCAAGTAAAAGTAAAATCGAAATGCAAACTAGATTTTTCTAGTGGTTGGGTCATTGACCTAAATCCACTTCGATTCCTCTCACCAGAGACTCTTGACTTCCTCTCTAGATCTTCTGATGGGCTGATTAATTATCCTTTTACCTGGAATTCTTGGCAGTGCAGAGAGAACCTTTACTGCCCACTTGCTCTCATGTGACACTAATGTAGGCTTTTTTAGAGTTCAGATGCCTCAGATGCTTTTCTTCATTTTTGCTCTCAAATTCTTGTGTATATTAACTTCTAGAGGACAGAGAGGAATTCTCAGGCTTATCAGAGTGGTTGACTTGGGAGCTAAAAAGTGTCTTGTCCTAGGACTTTTTGGTCCCTTTGATATGTGCTTTGTCTTGTGTTCTGCTTTCTGGCGTGGCACTATTTGGTGCCACCCTTAGATCTAACTTGACTACCATCCCACAGAAGACTGTGTTTAGGCAATACACACCTCAGTGGTACCTTTGACATGGTCCTAGATGTTGGCCATCATGATTTGGGTCATTGTTTGGGCCGCTTTTCACTTATTGCTTATACGGGTTAAACTTGGTGGTCAGCCTCTGATGGGGTGAAAATTCCAATTAATTAATATTACTTCTATGGTGCAAGGCATGCCTTCATTAAATAAGTCCAGGTAGTCTATGTTTCCTTAAAATTCCAGGCCATCTTTAAACAGCCAGGCGATCTCACCGATAATGTTCCAGCAAACTCTCAACAGCTCCTGGACTTTAAGTCTTGTGGCAGTTCGACGGCTTCTTTGGCGACCGGACCTCTCGGTCAATTCCGATAGAACTTCCGGCCGGCGTGCGAGGGCTTTCCAACAAACTATAGACTCTGACGAAATCGTGCGACTCCAGGACTTCGTTTTGCTTTATACCTTGATTGCATCATGGTCAAATGCCGCCCAAACCCTACTTTGATCTGAACAATTGTTACAAAGCGGTCAATATCGTAATGCGCCATGTCGTGGTTCATCGACCGCCCATTGGGATTCTTCGGTCTGCCATTTCAATGCCCGTCGTCAGTTGACCTACGCTTTAATTTCCCATGCTTCATTGCAGCACTGTAGCATGATGCGCTACACCCAGTAGCTGGACCGATCATCCAACTCAGCGTCCAGTCTACGACCTCAGAGCGCCAACATGGTTCTTCTGGCACATTATCTCTTCTGATCGAAGCTTCTATATCCACTCAAAATGCCGTTAATCGCAATTGGTTCATCATCAAAATTCGGGAATGGCTTTCCAAAACATGATGTATGGATTTTCCAAGGTGACTTGGCTCATAACATGTGCATCTTGTTTTCTATTTTCAGTCTTCGTTCACAGATCCCCAGATGCGTGACTAGCCATTTATAATGCTATAGGGCTGAAGATATAGAGATGGGGACCTTCATAAATTTATTTGAAAATATATGTTGAGTACCAAACAAGAAGCCTCTTGACCGAGAGAGAAGTTTTTTTTTCTATTTTTGCCGGTTTATAGATAAAGAAATCAATACTATTGTTTAAATTATCAATGAATTTACCTGATAGACAGACACCTAATGTAAATGTAGGAGGTCAATTAAGCGTGACTTGACTCGGATACAGGGCAGAATGTTTCTGAAATTTAGTTTATTTTAACAAAAACCAATATGTAGGAGAGCAGTTTATTTTCACCAATTAATAGAAAGGACGTAGAGAAGAAGGAAGGCTTTACACATATGAGTCTTGGTGGGCTTTACGAAAAGAAAGAAATTTTGGTAGTTTAATTAATGAGAAAAGACCTATGAGAACACTCCTAGCTTTGGATGCAAGGGTCTGTGATGTTTTTGTTCCTCTTTTTTTATTTTCGTACTATATGGGATTTAACAAAAAGATTAGCCTTAAGCACCTCTTTCTGCATTAGTTATTTATAGATATATTTAATAATATGTTGATGATATTGTAGATGATTGATGCATAAATTATGTCAAACTTTCAAGCTTATATGAAAACGAAGGTTTTGAACAAATTAGTAAACCTAACCTTACTGAACTATTAACAATATATCAGAGAGCTTCAAATGTATATTTAACATAAATGGGCTTTTGAAGCATAGCACTGTAACATTAGAAGATTGAGTGATTTTCTAAAATAAATAGCTTTAATCATGAGGGTAAAATTAATGAAAGAGTACTCATAGTGCCTTCATTTTATGGATTCAGATCTTGGGAAAGAGGAACAACTTATCTAAACAATTGGTTTGTTTCACAGCTAAAATTCATTGATATGATGTTGGAGTTGTAGGAAGAAGAAAATAAGAAAAATTTACATTTATGAATAAGAACGAAAATGTTTAAATGCATTGCAATTGAATGATGTGCATAAATTTTAATTGTGTTCGAAATTATAAAAGCGATTTTAAAGTTATTAGAAAACAATAAGGGTTTGATCATTTTTTTTACTTTTATGTTGTTGCCCTTTGATGTGGCTAATGAGGTGGGAGATGTTCCATGTGGGATACTCAAAATAGCTAGAAATTCTGTTTTGTTACTAGAATTACAATAATTATATCATGGAAATATCATATTTAATATTTGTGCTTTTCCTGGACCTTTCATTTTGGATTTCTGACAATTTTATAGTTGTAAAATAACTTTGTGTGAGCTCAAAATAAATTCAGTATATGCGAGTTTTGACTGACCCTGAATAGTTGTCTTCATATATTGTGCTTCAGTGTTCATTTGTTTATTAATCAAGGTCAAAGATTTGAATTATGTTTAGACTTCTTTTCTTCAGTTTTAGTGGTGAAATGTGGAATCAGTTTGAATTGTTTCGATCACTAGTACCAAATCTCATTAGAATGAGAATCTAATAATTGGTCAGCAGTTCCTACAGTTTATCTGATTCATGGTGTTTGGTTAATCTTACTAGTCAGGGCTTTAAGACCAGAACTTCAAACTGTTCAAAGAATGTGTGATACTACGAGCCTTGTCGATATGTAGTCTCAATTTGGCCTCTTTGTTTCATTTCCAACTAGTTTCCCAAAATCTCATGCAAGTCTGTTCTTCTAATTTTGTTGCAGTTCCATAATCTGAAACACTAGTTTGTGCAATGTTGTGTTGATTTGGCAATATGCTTTATTATTTTATTAAATGTTCATATTTCTATAAACCTTTTTGTTGACCCAAGCATATGCATGTTGTTGGAAAATGATGCCATGGTCTTGTAATTAATAACATGGTGTTTTTAACACAAGGAGCATCTTTTATGATTAATCTTTCTAGACTTGTCCAGTGCCTATTTTTCAAAACCTTTCTGTCTTTCATCCACTGAAGTGGAGTTCTACTACTGGTTTCCTTGGTATTTATGGTTCTTTACCGTACCAACACAATTGGTCAGCACTAACAGTTTTATGTAAGATCCATTGATGGGACAATAAAGGCATGAAACTAGCAACCATCATCTTTTGGAGTTAATTTATCCCAGGCCATTTCATTAGAATGAAATGAATATATATAATATAATAATTAGATTCCCTATTGAAAATATATTGGTCAATCAAAAAAAAACTACTTAAAAGTAGGATCCTTTGGGGGCCAACATTAGATGGGAAGGAACTATCATGATGTATTCTAGACTACATAACACTATAAATGAATGCTGGATATTTAGAGACTAAACCTACAGAGAAATAGAAAGGTTATCTCAATTAGAAGGATTTGAGTCTTTCCTGGTAGCTTCTCCCACAATCTAAGATGGTGGAGAAAAAAAAGTCCAGTTCCTTTGATTCATAGTGATCTGGATTAAAGATGGTATCTTTGTGGATAGTAGATCTCTTTATATGATGACATCCAAGGTATGTCATGATAAGCGAGATCTAGTGTTTGATTTCAATCTTGGTATAAAATATTGTTTTATATTTAATACGACATATTACAGATTTTGACTACAATTGTCCATCAGGCTTGATTTCTTGAGATAATGTTGAATCTATATTTCTTTGATGCGTACCTACTCTCAATGATACTTGACAATGATAGTAGTCATGACGCCTGCATATAATGTAATTCACTGCAGCTGAAAAGGCATTTTCCGTGTTGACACAGCAGCGACAAAACCACATCCATCTTGATGCTAGCATCGTGGGAGCCACACATCCTAGTCGTAAACACAAATGGGCATGAGCCTTCCAAAGCAACTTATCATGTGGTTGGCACAGTGCTCAGCAAGCATTTCCTTGACAACATGGCGGAAATGGTACTAAGGTGAAACTATACCACAATGATGACCCATCTTGTGAGCCATAGACCTCTGTACAGTGAAGCATTGACGACATGCTACACGTGGGCAGGAGCAGGCGTCTAGTAGTTATTAGTATTTAGGCAGGAGGCAGCCCAGGTGCAGGGCAACGATGTCTTGCCGCACTAGAAATTATATTTTGAATATTCTGTTTGCCTTCCAAGGCTGGTTTTGCTAATTAGTTTGCCTACAAATTTCATAATTCTAATTTGTAATCTTGTCAAATATTTATGGTTTCAGCCTTGAGTGGGAATTCTAATTTATACTTCAATTTACAGAATTGATAAATATGATTCATTATAATTATGATTGAATTCAATCATGATTATATTTTGACTTCCTTTGATTGGAATTAATCTTTGATTTTAAAAAACTACCAATTACGTTTAGTTTTATATAATTTTCTCTTACTATTATTGATTATATTTTTTAAATTATTGGTAATAAAATCTAATTATTGTTCTTAAGATATCTTCATTTGTTTATTCACACTATATTCCATTCACAAAACAATTTATCTCTTTCATGAAGGCTTGATTTACTATATTGTCATTTATTATGAGTTTTCTTTGCTAATTAAATGTTAATAATTAATTGATTCTTTGCTATTGAATTGCTTAGCATAAATTAAATTAAAAGTACACAGTTAATATATTTAACTTATCTCCTAAGTTTGTCTAACTTGTATTACTAAAAGTGACTGGGATGACAGGCTTTTATGAGTGTGAATTACAATAAAAATTTTTATCTTTTATAAGATATTTTGATATATTTATAAGCATTATTATATGTTTTATAACCACCAAAGTATTGATCAGACTAATAACTTGAATAAAATATATGTCAAAAGAATTAATCATAAAATGATATTAAAATAATATTTGTGACATACATAAATTAGAGATTTGGATAATGTAAGGAGAATCTACTTCAAATAATTATGTAATGGGGTAGGATCATCTGTTTGATTATCCTTGCAGTTTAAGTTATATTCTCAAATGTTAAAACAATACTATTCCTTATAGGACAGCCCTCAGTCACTCGTGGGCTCACTGTCAATATTTTCACTAAAGTATAATGGATAGTAATCAATAGTTCATCAAATTTTTTGACAAACTCAAAGCACATTAATGTTATTTATATTTTACAGTGGGTACTTCAGATGTCCATTCATATGCCTTACAGTGTCCTTGTACTCTTTGGATCCAAATCATTACGGATGGTCCAAAACTTATTACAATTTATACTGGGTGTATTAGATCTTGGTTGAGTATTACTTGTTGAAAACATGACTGGGGGTGTCTAATTTGCCCTACAATCAGCTCATATGGATCACCGTTAATGTTATAGGTATATTTTTAGCCCACAATGTTGTCTCATAGTTTTTCAATGGTACATAATTATGACTGACTTTTGAGAGCATAACTCCTACATAAAGATAAACTATCTCAAAGTTGGCACTCTTCCAGGACCAAGGAATGTATTAAAAGTGATTCACCAGCTATAAAACATAATTTCAAAATTCCCTATGCATGAAGGAGTTTGTTCCATGCACTCATTACTTATTTTGGTGTTTAGGGATTTAAAAGATTTTAAGCCCGATGATATTGGCAGGGAAGCTCTCTTGGGTGCTCTCTTAAACTTTATATCTTGGATACATCCTTAATTAGTGAGTTTTTGGCACTGGGTTAATCTTGTTTATTCCATCATAGGGTAGTGATCTTTTTGTATCTCTTCATGATTTTAAACTTGGAATTGTGAGCTATTTTTGTTTTTTATCAAAGTTTAGGTGAGTTTGCTCTTTTCTATTTTTAAACTCATTTGTAAATCTGATTGTACTATCAACTTTTCTTGTGACAAATTTCATTTCTATCAGAAAAAATTGTGTCAATGATTTCTTTCAAAATCTATTCTACTTTACCCCCATTCTGCATCAAACCGATTTGGTTGGTATCGAGGATCTAAGCCTAAGATCTTGGCAGAAGTTATGGAAAAAAATGGTTGTTAGTAAAATTAATTACCATAAAGATGATCTTGAAGTAGGTAAGGGCTATAACTCTGAAAGTATTACATAGTCTACAAGACAAAATGGTAAATCAAAATGCTTAAGAAGTAGACACAACCTTTATGAATATGATATCCATGAATTTTACTTTTGGCGATACTTCCTCATCAGGGATAAGAAGATTTCGAGCAAAGATTTGGAGTCCAAGACATGCAGCAAAACAAAATGCCAACTAAAATTGGATATTCCATATTTTGAAAAAGAAAAAATAAATCTTAATGACTTTATCAAGTGGCTTAATACTATGAAAAGATTTTTTTATTTTCTTAGATTACGGAACAAAAAAAAGGTAAAACTTATGGCCTCAAACTCAAACAAGATGCATCTTTTTTTGTAAAAATCTGAAAAACAAAGGGGAACATGGGGAAGGTAAGAAATGGGCATGGGAGAAAGTGAAAGTGGGTTGAAAGAAAATGTTACCTCACAATTGTAAGGTGGTCTTTCTCAAAATCTCCATGTTCCAAACCAAAATCTTAGTGTTTGGAGATTTTCATGGGAATTGATAATCTAATGTTAAGAATGAGGCCGTGGAACAGAAGAGCAAACCATTACTAAGATATTTGGGAGTGACTATGAGATTGCTAAAAAGTGGTTCTTCCCAAGCTACATAGTAGTCTTTAAATGATGTGAGTATAGCTAACATTCTAGTTGAAAACAATAAAAGGTTTGAAAAGAGTTCTCGATTATGGTTCAAGAAGGATATACAAAAGGAGGAAGTTCTAAGCCCTCTTATCCAACAGGATCATATCGAGGGGTGCAAGAAAGGGTGGAGAATATCTTTGGTAGTAAAAATACCTATTTCTTCCCCAGTGTGAAAATACTTCAAATGTCA
>LS990920.1:22753570-22758570 GCA_900464855.2 Musa schizocarpa
CTAAAATAATTCCTTCTTGTAGAAACATACACCATCACATGCAGGAGCAAGAGATGGTATCTTGATAGTGGATGCTCAAGGCATATGACCGGAGATCCATCCCAATTCACCAAGCTCACTAGCATGGATGAAGGCTATGTCACACGCCCGGAGACAACAACAAAAGGCAAAATCATTGGCAGGGAACCATAGGTAACAAATCAAGTTTTCCATTGATGATGTGTTACTAGTTGATGGATTAAAACATAATCTATTGAGCATTAGTCAATTATCGATAAAGGTTATATCGTTAAATTTGAATCAAATATAATGCATTATTGAAAAAACCAAATCATAACATGACTATGATTGCTTTAAAACAAAATAATGTCTATACCATCAATCTTGATGAACTAAGTAATGAAATGTGTTTCTCCGCCATAAATGATGATGCTTGGCTTTGGCATTGGAGATTAGGCCATGCAAGCATGAAAACAATATCTAAAATCTCATCTCAAGAATTAGTGCGAGGATTCGAGAATATGAAGTTTATTAAAGATAAGGTATCGATGCATGTCAACTAGGGAAACAAATAAAAAACAAGCTTCAAACCAAAAAATCAAATTAGCACCACTAGACCGTTACAATTGATCCATTTGGACTTATTTGGACCAATTGATACAACAAGTCTAGGTGGAAGCAAATATCTTTTGTGATTGTGGATGACTACTCTAGATACACTTGGACCTATTTCTTAGCTCACAAAAGTGATTGTTTTCAAGTGTTTCTCTAAATTTTTTGTAAACTCACTCAAAGAAAAAAAGGGTTCATGATTTCATCAATTCGAGTGATCATGGTGGCTAATTTCAAAACCATGACTTTTTAAAATTTTTGTGAAGTTAATGGATACAACCATAACTTCTCCCTCAGAAATCCCCAACAAAATGGAGAAGAAAAGAAAAAATAGAAACCTACAAGAATGGCAAGAACTATGTTAAATGAACATAGTTTACCTAAGTATTTTTTTAGGCCGAATAAATCTGGCTTGCTACATCATGAATAGAGTCCTAATAAGACCTTCCTTAAAAAAAACTCCCTATGAAATTATGGAATAACAAAAAACCAAATATTTCCTATTTTAAAGTTTTGGGTTGTAAATGCTTTATTTTAAATGAAAGGGATACCTTAGGAAAATTTGATTTAAAAATCCGATGAAGGCATCTTTCTTGGTTACTCTTCCGTTTAAAGCTTTTCGGGTTTTTAATAAAAGAACCTTAGTAATTGAAGAGTCTATTCATGTAGTTTTTAATGAAGTCTCAAATTTTAAGAAAAATGATTTTTGATGATGATCTTGGTTTTGATAATTTGAATTTAAATGAACCCCATCCTCAAAATAGCAACTTGGATGCACTTCTTCCAAATTTCCTAACCTAAGGAATGAAGTATATAGATGCTCATCCAAAGGAGCTAATTATGGGGATACATCTAAAGGGGTTCAAACTGATTCCTCTTTTCAAGAATTTTTGTGCTAATGTCGCGCCTTCATCTCTCAAATCGAACCTAAGTGCATTGGATCGAGGCCATAAAAAAGATGATTTTTTGGATTATTGCAATGCAAGAGGAACTGAATCAATTTGAGAGAAACAGTGTGGGAGCTTGTTCCTAGACCTAGTGACCATTTAGTCATTGGTACTAAGTGGGTCTTTAGAAACAAGCAAGACGAAAATGGTATCGTGGTTAGAAACAAGGCTAGATTAGTGGCCAAAGGTTTCGAAAACCAAGAAGAAGGTATCGATTATGAAGAAACCTTGGCTCAGGTGGCTCGATTAGAAGCCATAAGGATGCTCCTTGCCTATGCTAGTAGTTATAATTTTAAACTATTTCAAATGGATGTCAAAAGTGCCTTCTTGAATGGTTTTATATCTGAAGAAGTATATGTCGAACAACCTCCCGGATTTGAAAATTCTCTTCTTCCTAATCATGTATTCAAATTGACTAAGGCTCTCTATGGTTTGAAACAAGCTCCTAGAGCTTGGTATGAAAAAGGCTTAGTTCTTTTTTATTTTAAATAATTTTACCAAAGGCAAGGTTGATACTACATTGTTTATTAAACATTTTGAAAATATTTTTTCTTATTGTGCAAATTTATGTTGTGATATTATTTTTGGCTCTTGGATGAATCACTATGTGAATCATTTGCCAAATCTATGAGTCATGAATTTGAAATGAGTTTAATGGGGAATTAACTTTCTTTTTAGGATTACAAATCAAACAACTTAAGGATGGTATATTTCTTAACCAATCTAAATATACATTAGAATTGTTAAAACGATTTAACATGGATAATTCAAAAGTAATAAACACCCTATGAGTACTTGACTAAGTTAGATATGAATGAAAATAGTGAAAATTTCGATCAAAAAACATATAGGGGAATGATAGGTAGTCTACTCTACCTTACCGCTACTAGACCAGATATTATGTTTTTAGTGTGGGACTTTGTGCTAGGTTTCAATCAAATCCTAAACTATCTCATCTTAAAAGTGTTAAAAGAATATTTAGGTATCTTAAAGGAACTCCAAATTTAGGTTTATGGTATCCAAAATCTGAAATTTTTGATTTAATGACTTACTGTGGATCTCGATTTTTTGTGGGATGTAGGATAGATAGAAAAAGTACATCCAGGAACATGCCAATTTTAGGACATGCACTTGTTTCTTGGACTTCCAAGAAATAAAATTCAGTAGCACTATCTCATTCAAGGAAGCCCAATACATTTCTGAGTGCAAACAAACAAGTTGTTTGGATGAAAATACATTTGGAAGACTATGAAATTCACTTTAAAAAATATTCCCATAAAATGTGATAATACTAGTGCCATATGTCTTACTAAAAATCCAATTCAGCATTCTAGAACTAAAGCACATCGACGTTAGGCATCATTTCATATCGATCATGTCCTTAACAATAATGTTGTTCTAGAATTCATTGACACAAAGCATCAATTAGCAGATATATTCACAAAAGCCTTGAATGAAGACCAATTTGAATTCATTAGAAGGGAATTAGGTATGTTAAATTGTCCTAAACAATAAACTTGTTTGATTGGTTTTTCCATCGACTTCTTTCCATCTCTCTTTGAATCTAATCATTCTCCTTCAAATTCCATATGACATGTTGTGAAATCTAGAAATCGATTTTGATGACTTGATTATGAATTTCAAGTTATCGATTTGATTTAAATAAGTTTTATCTAAATCATAATCTTGATCTAAAAAAATTGGAATCACAAATAATATCTTTTGGCATTCATGAATTGATACTTACAAATATGAAAGTATTGGCATTCATGACTTGAAACATTGTATGCTTAAATTAATCATTCTCCTATGTTTCAAAATTCTTTAAAATGCCTTATATGATGATTGAAAAGTAATGTTGAGATTTTAATGAATTTACTTGATTTGAATGAGTTTGTATTCGAATTATGATCTTGACTTTATGAAATTACTACTTGAATTTTTTTTTATCCAATCTCTCTCTTGTACATCTACAATTTCTATTATTTATAGAAAGAAGAGATTAGATAATATGAATGCATGCTGAATTTTCCTCTAAAATGAACTCTCACGTAAATATTTTTTTGCATACTTAATTTTCAATGATAAAATCGTTGTATGACAAAATATGTGCTTCAAGTCTCATTTCTTTTTTTTGTTGATGACAAAGGGGAGAAAAGTGATGACTTATATCATTCTTAATAGCATGACAAAATATGCCTTGCAAAAAACTTTTGAAAATATCACAAGATTGATTGATCATATTGAAAGCATGCCTTACATCTAAATCATAAAATTTATATTGAAAATCTTTATCTTCTATCGTAGTAAAATTCGTCCCTTTTCATTTAACTTATGATTTTCATAGAAGTTTTTGTACTCACTATTGTTTAATGAGGATCATGATAAGCTCTATGGTTAGAACTTATCGGGTTATGCTTGAATCCAATGGGATGGAATTCAAGTGGTTTTTATCTTCTCATAATATGGCATATAGATAGGGGAGTTATGTTTATCCGTCATCAATTGATTGTCATCATCAAAAAGGGGAGATTGTTGAATCTCGGATTTTTTGATGATAAAATCAATTGATGGGTTATTTGATCTAATCCATATTATTGAGTTGTGCAGGATTAACTACGATAAACAGAAAACACAAAGCAAGAATACCGAGTCGAAGTTGATGAACGTTTAGAGATGAGAAAGAATCACGGAGATGCTACTAGGAACCAACCGAGAAGAAATGAGAACTTTGTTGGAAGTTAGCGGAAGAGATCGTTGGGAGGTTCGCAGCAGAGATCACCAAGAAGTCTCAGCTACTCTTTAAAGTCATCACAAGTTAGGGGCGTGCTTGGACCCCGTAGAAGGAAGTTCGCCGGAAAGCTTCGTCGAACAAGACTTGACATTCAAGGGTTAATAAATTGCTTAGGATGTGTTTTGTTATGTAGTTCACTTGTAATTAGGATTAGGATTAAGAAGATAATCCTATATCCTAGTTAGGGCCAACTGGGGCCAAAGTCAGATTTGGTTTGGTCTAAAAAGTAAGCCAAACCAAGTGAATCGGAGGGCTGGGCGGTGACACCTCTGGCCGGGTTTGCAAATCATTGAAGACTGAAAAGGCGGTGCCACCAAAGATGGGAACCCAAAGAGAATTTGAATTTTGGAGCCCAAATTTTGGAGCCCAAATTTGAATCCTCTTGAGGCCTATAAATACCCCTCAAATCTCATTTGAGAACATAACTTTTTTGAGTAGCAAGAGTTTGAGAGAAAGGTCTTAGAAAAGTGTTAGCTTGTCTTCTTTTCAATTTGCTAGTGTTCACCTCATCTCTTCTCGAAAATCTGTAAGAGAGTGAACCACTTGTAAAGAGTTGTAAGAGGGTATTTACCCTTCCATTTCAAGAGACTTGCTAGTGGAAGGTGGGAGCCTCATCGAAGAGGGACCTCATAAGTGGAGTAGGTCAT
>LS990920.1:22766070-22813570 GCA_900464855.2 Musa schizocarpa
CCGTTTTGAGCAGCTTTTGCGTGCCGCGGCGAACGACATGAGCGGAGCAAAACGTCAGCCATCTCAGCAGCCTGGAAACCCCGGGTGGCACATGGCAGGATGGGGCGTTCGTATAGCAGGGACGGTGCTGCCTTTCGCTTCGCTAGCTGTCCGCCTCTCGCCGCTCGCTCAGCCTAAAATGGCCAGTTTTAGCCAGTTTTTGGGCAGTTCTTGCGTGCCGCGGCGAACGACGTGAACGGAGCAAAACGTCAGCCATCTCAGCACCCTGGAACCCCCCAGGTGGCACAAGCCTGGATGGAGCGTTAAGTATAGCAGGGGCCGGTGCTGCCTCTCGCCCAGCTCGCTGTCCGCCACTCGCGGCTTTCGCTTCGCTCAGCCAAAAATGGCCAGTTTTGCCCCGTTTCTATTCGTTTTGTCTAGTTTTTTGGGCAGTTATTGCGTGCGTGGCGAAACGACATGAGCGGTGCAAAGCGTCAGCCATCTCAGCACCCTGGAACCCCCAGGTGTCACAGGGCTGGATGGGGCGTTCGCATAGCAGGGACGGTGCTGCCTCTCGCTTCGCTCGCTGTCCGCCGCTCGCCGCTCGCTCGCTCGGTCAAAAATGGCCAGTTTTGGCCCGTTTCTGGGCCGTTTTGGCCAGTTTTTGTGCAGTTCTTGCGTGCCGTGGCAAATGACATGAGCGGAGCAAAAGCGTCAGCCTTCTCAGCACCCTAGAACCCTCCGGGTGGCACAGGGCTAGATGGGACGTTCGTATAGTAGGGGGCGGTGCTGCCTCTAAACCCGCTTTCGCTATCCGCCGCTCGCTTATTTCGCTTCGCTCAGCCAAAATGGCAAGTTTTGGCCCGTTTTTTGGGCGTTTTGGCTGGTTTTTGGGCAGTTCTTGCGTGCCGCAGCGAGCGACATGGCGTAGCAAAGCGTCAACCATACCAGCATCCTGGAACCCCGGGGTGGCACAAGGCTGGATGGGGCGTTCATATAGCAGGGGCGGTGCTGCCTCGCTTACTCGCTGTCCGCCACTCGCCCGCTTTCGCTTCGCTCAGCCAAAAATGGCCAGTTTTGGCCCGTTTTTTGCTAGTTTTGGCCAGTTTTTTGGGCAGTTCTTGCGTGCCGCGGTGGCGGCGTGGCGGAACAAAGCGTCAGCCATCTCAGCACCCTGGAACCCCGGGTGGCACAGGGCTGGATAGGACGTTCGTATAGCAGGGGACGGTGCTGCCTCTCGCCGCTTCGCTATCCGCCGCTTTCGCCGCTTCGCTTCGCTCAGCCAAAAATGGCCTGTTTTGGCCCGTTTTTTGGTCCGTTTTGGCCAGTTTTGGGCAGTTCTGGCGTGCCGTGGCGAACGGCGTGAAGCCGAACAAAGCGTCAACCTTCTCAGCACCCTGGAACCCCGGGTGGCACAGGGCTGGATGGGGCGTTAGATAGCAAGGATGGTGCTGCCTCTCAAGCCCGCTCGCTGTCCGCCCTTTCATTTCGCTTCGCTCAGCCAAAAAATGGCCAGTTCTGGCCCATTTCTGGCCCGTTTTGGCCAGTTTTTGTGCAGTTCTTCGCGTGCCGTGCCGAGCGACATGAGCAGTGCAAAGCGTCGGCCATCTCAGCACCCTGGAACCCCCGGTGGCAGGGGGCTGGATGGGCGTTCAGATACCAGGGACGGTGCTGCTTCTCGCCACGCTTGCTGTCGCCGCTTCGCTCAGCCAAAAATGGCCAGTTTTGGCCCGTTTTTGAGCCGTTTTGGCCAGTTTTTGGGCAGTTCTTGCGTGCTGCGGCGAAGCGACTTGAGCTGAGCAAAGCGTCAACCATCTCAGCACCCTGGAACCGCCCGGGTGGCACAGGGGGCAGGATGGTGCATTCAGTATAGCAGGGTCGGTGCTGCCTCTCTCTTCGCTTCGCTGTCCTCCCATTTCGCCTTTCGCTAAACCAAAAATGGCCAGTTTTGGCTCGTTTTTTCGCCAGTTTTGGCCCGTTTTTTGGGCTTTTCTTGCATGCTGCGGTTAACGGCGTGGCGGAACAAAGCGTCAACCATCTCAGCACCCTGGAACCCCGGGTGGCACAGGGCTGGATGGGGCGTTTGTATAGCAGGGACGGTGCTGCCTCTCGCTTCACTCGCTATCCACCTTTCGCCCGCTTTCGCTCAACCAAAAATGGCCAGTTTTGGCCCGTTTATGGGCCGTTTTGGCCAGTTTTTTGGCAGTACTTGCGTGCGCGACTAACGACATGAGCCGACAAAGCGTCAGCCATCTCAGCACCCTGGAACCCCGGGTGGCATAGGGCTGGATGGGGCGTTCGTATAGCAGGTATGGTGCTGCCTCTCGCCATTTCGCTGTCGCCTTCGTCTTTCTTCCTTCGCTCAGCCAAAAATGGCCAGTTTTGGCCCGTTTTTAGGCCGTTTTGGCCAGTTTTTTGGGCAGTTCTTGCGTGCCCGGCGAACGACTTGGCGGAGCAAAGCGTCAGCCATCTCAGCACCCTGGAACCCCCGGGTGGCACAGGGGCTGGATGGGGCATTAAATAAATTAGGGACGGTGCTGCCTCTCTTGGCTCGCTGTCCTCCTCCGACGCCGTTTCATTTCGCTGTCCTCCGCCTTTCCCACTTTCGCTTTTCGCTGTCCTCCGCTCGCCCACTCATTTCGCTTCGCTGTCCTCCATTTCGCTTCGCTGTCCGCCGCTCGCCATTTCGCTCGCTGAGCCAAAAATGGCCAATTTTGGCCCGTTTTTGGGCCGTTTTAGCCAGTTTTGGGCAGTTCTTGCGCGTGCCGTGGCCGAACGACTTGAGCGGAACAAAACGTCAACCATCTCAGCACCCCTGGACCCCCGGGTGGCACAGGGGCTGGATGGGACGTTCATATAGCAGGGGGACGGTGCTGCCTCTCGCCGGCTCGCTCAGCCAAAAAAATGGCCAGTTTTGGCCCGTTTTAAACTGTTTTGGCCAGTTTTGGGCAGTTCTTGCGTGCAGCGGCGACGACATGAGCGGACAAAGCGTCAGCCATCTCAGCACCCTGGAACTCCCGGGTGTTACAGGGCTGGATGGAACATTCAGATAGCAGGGGCGGTGCTGCCTTTTCATTCGCTGTTCGCTGTTCGCCGGGCTTCGCTCAGCCATAAATGGCCAGTTTTGGCCCTTTTTTGGGCCGTTTTGGCCAGTTTTGGGCAGTTCTTGCGTGCGCTTAACGACATGAGCGAACAAAACGTCAGCCATCTCAGCACCATGGAAGCCCCCGGGTGGCACAGGGCTGGATGGGGCGTTCGTATAGAAGGGACGGTGCTGCCTCTCGATTCGCTCGCTGTCCGCTGCTTGCCGCTCGCTGTCCGCTGCTCGCCGCTCGCTCGCTCAGCCAAAAATGGCTAGTTTTGGCCCGTTTTTGGGCCATTTTGGCTAGTTTTTGGGCAGTTCTTGCATGCCACGGCTAACGACATGAGCGGAGCAAAACGTCAGCCATCTTAGCACCCTGGAACCCCCCGGGTGGCACAGGGCTTGTTGGGGCATTCGTATAGCAGGGACGGTGCTGCCTCTGCCCGCTCGCTGTCCGCCCGCTGTCCGCTTCGCCGCTTCGCTCTGCCAAAAATGGCTAGTTTTGGCCCATTTTGGGCCGTTTTGGCCAGCTTTTGGGCAGTTCTTGCGTGCGCGTGAACGGCATGAGCAGAGCAAAGCGTCAGCCATCTCAGCACCATGGAACCTTGGTGGTGGCACAGGCATGGATGGGGCGTTCATATAGCAGGTTCAGTTGCTGCCTCTCGCCGCTTTCGCTGTCGCCCTTTCGCGCTTCATTTCGCTCAGCCAAAATGGCCAGTTTTGGCCAGTTTTTAGGCAGTTCTTGCGTGCCGCTGGCGAGCGGCGATAATGACAAAGCGTCAACCATCTCAGCACCCAGGAACCCCCCGGTGGCATAGGGCTGGATGGGGCGTTCAGATAGCAGGGATGGTACTGCCTCTTAAGCTCATTGTCGCCTTTCGTTGTTGCTCAATTTTCGCTCAGCCAAAAATGGCCAGTTTTGGCCCGTTTTTGGCCATTTTTGGCCAGTTTTTGGGCAGTTCTTGCATGCCGCTGCGAACGACATGAGCGGATCAAAACGTCAGCCATCGCAGCACCCTAGAACCCCCCGGGTGGCACAGGGCTGGATGGGGCATTCCTATAGCAAGGATGGTGCGGCCTCTCGCTTCGCTCGCTGTCCGTCGCTCACCGCTCGCTCACTCAGCCAAAAATGGCTAGTTTTGGCCCGTTTCTAGGCCATTTTGGCCAGTTTTTGGGCAGTTCTTGCGTGCCGTGGCGAACGACATGAGCGTTGCAAAACGTCAACCATCTCAGCATCCTGGAAACCCCTGGGTGGCACAGGGCTGGATGGGGCATTCGTATAGCATGGATGGTGCTGCCTCTCGCTTCGCTCGCTGTCCGCCGCTCGCCGCTCGCCGCTCGCTCGCTCGGCCAAAAATGGCCAGTTTTGGACCGTTTCTGGGCCGTTTTGGCCTGTTTTTGTGCAGTTCTTGCGTGCCGTGGCAAACGACATGAGCGGAGCAAAACGTCAGCCATCTCAGCACCCTGGAACCCCGGGTGGCACAGGGCTGGATGGGGCATTGATATAGTAGGGGACGGTGCTACCTCTCGATTCGCTTCGCTGTCCGCCCCTCGATTGCGCTCAGCAAAAATAGCCAGTTTTGTCCCGGTTTTGGCCAATTTCGGCCAGTTTTTTTGGGCAGTTCTTTGCGTGCGGCGAACGACATGAGCAAAAGCGTCAGCCATCTCAGCACCCTGGAACCCCTCGGGTGGCATAGGGCTGGATGGGGCGTTAAAGATAGCAGGGATGGTGCTGCCCTCGCCTTTCGCTGTTCGCGGCTTTCGTCGCTTCGTTCGGCTCAGCCAAAATGGCCAGTTTTGGCCTTTTTTGGGCTGTTTTGGCCTGTTTTTTGTGCAGTTCTTGCGTGCTGCGGTGAGCGGCGTGGCGAAACAAAGCGTAAGCCAAAATGGCCAGTTTTGGTCTGTTTTTTGGCCTGTTTATTGGCTGTTTTTCGCCGATTGAAATCTTCTTCTTCCTTGTGTGGCCAATAATACGTTGCTCTGTACTTTCTTCGCACGGTGGTGTCTTGTCGTCGATTGCCTTGTTTGATCGGCCACTTGAGTCTTTGTTGCTCGTGGTTGGCGATGGGCTGTCCGATGGGATGACTGTGTCGGTATGTGAGCGGTGATGGATTTGTATGCCGCGGTGGGCTCCCTACTTTTGTGCAGTTGACCACCGACGTTGCAAGTCTCTTCAATGGTACTCTGTTCGAACGGAGATGTGTGTGTTGCCTGTACAATCTACCTAGTTCCTTTGGAAATAAACATCATTTACCTCGCTTATCCACTTCTCATGTCCTATACGAATGAGGAGTGTCGATGTCCGTGCACCTTGTGTGTCCTCGAACGATGTCATGTCTCAGATCTCTCGTCTCGAGTGGCTCCAGTGTTCACGTGAGTGCTCTTGGATGCAGTGGATAAGAATGTACCATGGGTCTTTGGACTCTTGGCACATGATCGGTTGGCTTTCTTGGTCACCCTTCGACGGATGACAACCTTCCCATCATTGCCCCCCATTCGCTTATGGTAATGGGTCGGCATGTTGGGCTTGGCGTCGTCTGGGGGCGTGCTACCTGGTTGATCCTGCCAATAGTCATATGCTTGTCTCAAAGATTAAGCCATGCATGTGTAAGTATGAACTATTTCAGACTGTGAAACTGCGAATGGCTCATTAAATCAGTTATAGTTTGTTTGATGGTACGTGCTACTCGGATAACCGTAGTAATTCTAGAGCTATCGTGCAACAAACCCCGACTTCGGAAGGGATGCATTTATTAGATAAAAGGCTGGCGTGGGCTTTGCCCGCTGCTCGATGATTCATGATAACTTTCGACGGATCGCGACGGCCCTCGTGCGGCGGCGCATCATTCAAATTTCTGCCCAATCAACTTTCGATGGTAGGATAGCGGCCTACCATGGTGGTGACGGTGACGGAGAATTAGGGTTCGATTTCGAGAGAGGGCACGAGAAACGGCTACCACGTCCAAGGAAGGCAACATCGGCAAAATTATCCAATCGACACGGGGGAGGTAGTGACAATAAATAACAATACCGGGCTCTTCGAAGTCTGGTAATTGGAATGAGTACAATCTAAATCCCTTTAACGAGGATCCATTGGAGGTCAAGTCCGGTGCCGGCAGACCGCGGTAATTCCAGCTCAATAGCGTATATTTAAGTTGTTGCAGTTAAAAAGCTCGTAGTTGGACTTTGGGGCCGGTCGATCGGTCCGCCTCGCGCGGTGCACCGGTCGTCCCATCCCTTCTGTCGGCGATCGTGCCTGGCCTTAACTGGCGGGTCGTGCCTCGGTGCTGTTACTTTGAAGAAATTAGAGTGCTCAAAAGCAAGCCCACGCTCTGGATACATTAGCATGGGATAACATCACAGGATTTCGGTCCTATTGTGTTGGCCCGGGATGGAGTAATGATTAAGAGGGACAGTCGGGGCATAAGTATTTCATAGTCAGAGGTGAAATTCTTGGATTTATGAAAGACGAACCACTGCGAAAGCATTTGCCAAGGATGTTTTCATTAATCAAGAACGAAAGTTGGGGGCTCCAAGGACTTCGCTCGCTGTTCGCTGCTCGCCGCTCGCTCGCTCAGCCAAAAATGGCCAATTTTGGCCCATTTATAGGCCGTTTTGGCCAGTTTTTGGGCAGTTTTTGCCTGCCGCGGCGAACGACATGAGCGGAGCAAAACGTCAGCCATCTCAGCACCCTGGAACCCCCCGGGTGGCACAGGGCTGGATGGGGCATTCGTATAGCAGGGACGGTGCTGCCTCTCGCTTCGCTCGCTGTCCGCCGCTCGCCACTCGCTCGCTCAGCCAAAAATGGCCAGTTTTGGGACGTTTCTGTGCCGTTTTGGCCAGTTTTTGGGCAATTCTTGCGTGCCGTGGTGAATGACATGAGCGGTGCAAAATGTCAGCCATCTCAGCACCCTGGAACGCCCCGGGTGGCACAGGGATGGATGGGGCGTTCGTATAGCAGGGACGGTGCTGCCTCTCGCTTCGCTCGCTGTCCGCCGCTTCGCCTTCCTTTCGCTCAGCAAAAAATGTCCAATTTTGGCCCATTTATAGGCCGTTTTGGCCAGTTTTGGGCAGTTTTTTGCCTGCGGCGAAACGACATGGCGGAACAAAAGCGTCAACCATCTCAGCACCCTGGAACCCCGGGTGGCACAGGGCTGGATGGGGCGTTAAATATAGCAGGGGGGCGGTGCTGCCTCTCGCTTCGCTGTCCGCTGCTGTCGCTGCCGCCGCCGCTTCGCTTAACCAAAATGGCCAGTTTTGACTCGTTTCTGGGCTGTTTTGGCCAGTTTTTGGGCACTTCTTGCATGCCGTGGAGAACGACATGAGCGGAGCAAAAGCGTCAGCAATCACAGCACCCTGGAACCCCGGGTGGCATAGGGCTGGATGGGGCGTTAAATATAGCAGGGGACGGTGGTGCCTCTCGCCGGCTTCGCTGTCCGTCGCTTGTCGCTTCGCTTCGCTCAACCAAAAATGGCCAGTTTTGGCATGTTTCTGGGCCGTTTTGGCCAGTTTTTGGGAAGTTATTGCGTGCCGTGGAAAACGACATGAGTGGAGCAAAACGTCAGCCATCTCAGCACCCTGGAACCCCCCGAGTGGCACAGGGCTGGATGGGGCGTTCGTATACCAGGGACGGTGCTGCCTCTCGCTTCGCTCGCTGTCCGCCGCTCGCCACTCGCTCGCTCAGCAAAAAATGGCCAGTTTTGGGACGTTTCTGTGCCGTTTTGGCCAGTTTTTGGGCAATTCTTGCTTGCCGTGGTGAATGACATGAGCGGTGCAAAATGTCAGCCATCTCAGCACCCTGGAACGCCCCGGGTGGCACAGGGATGGATGGGGCGTTCGTATAGCAGGGACGGTGCTGCCTCTCGCTTCGCTCGCTGTCCGCCGCTCGCCGCTCGCTCGCTCAGCAAAAAATGTCCAATTTTGGCCCATTTATAGGCCGTTTTGGCCAGTTTTTGGGCAGTTTTTGCCTGCCGCGGCGAACGACATGAGCGGAGCAAAACGTCAGCCATCTCAGCACCCTGGAACCCCCGGGTGGCACAGGGCTGGATGGGGCGTTCGTATAGCAGGGACGGTGCTGCCTCTCGCTTCGCTCGCTGTCCGCTGCTCGCCGCTCGCTCGCTTAACCAAAAATGGCCAGTTTTGACTCGTTTCTGGGCTGTTTTGGCCAGTTTTTGGGCACTTCTTGCATGCCGTGGAGAACGACATGAGCGGAGCAAAACGTCAGCAATCACAGCACCCTGGAACCCCCCGGGTGGCATAGGGCTGGATGGGGCGTTCGTATAGCAGGGACGGTGGTGCCTCTCGCTTCGCTCGCTGTCCGTCGCTTGCCGCTCGCTCGCTCAACCAAAAATGGCCAGTTTTGGCCCGTTTTTGGGCCGTTTTGGCCAGTTTTTGGGCAGTTCTTGCGTGCGCGGCGAACGACATGGCCGAACAAAACGTCAGCCATCTCAGTACCCTGGAACCCCGGGTGGCACAGGGCTGGATGGGGCGTTCGTATAGCAAGGATGGTGCTGCCTCCCGCCGCTTTCGCTGTCCGCCCTTCGCTTAGCTCAGCCAAAATGGCCAGTTTTGGCCCGTTTTTGGCCAGTTTTGGCCAGTTTTTGGCCAGTTCTTGCGTGCCGCGGAGAACGACGTGAGCGGAACAAAACGTCAGCCATCTCAGCACCTTGGAACCCCCTGGGTGGCACAGGGCTGGATGGGGCATTCGTATAGCAGGGACTGTGCTGCCTCTCGCTTCGCTCGCTGTCCGCCGCTCGCCGCTCGCTCGATCAGCCAAAAATGGCCAGTTTTGGCCCCTTTTTGGTTCGATTTGGCCAGTTTTTTGCTATTTCTTGCGTGCCGCGGCGAACGACATGAGCGGAGCAAAACGTCGGCCATCTCAGCACCCTGGAACCCCCCGGGTGGCACAGGGCTGGATGGGGCTTTCGTATAGCAGGGACGGTGCTGCCTCTCGCTTCGCTCGCTGTCCGCCGCTCGCCACTCGCTCGCTCAGCCAAAAATGGCCAGTTTTGGGACGTTTCTGGGCCGTTTTGGCCAGTTTTTGGGCAATTCTTGCGTGCCGTGGTGAATGACATGAGCGGTGCAAAATGTCAGCCATCTCAGCACCCTGGAACGCCCCGGGTGGCACAGGGATGGATGGGGCGTTCGTATAGCAGGGACGGTGCTGCCTCTCGCTTCGCTCGCTGTCCGCCGCTCGCCGCTCGCTCGCTCAGCAAAAAATGTCCAATTTTGGCCTGTTTTTGGGCCGTTTTGGCCAGTTTTTGGGCAGTTCTTGCGTGTCGTGGCGAATGACATGAGCGGAACAAAATGTCAGCCATCTCAGCACCCTAGAACCCCCCGGGTGGCATAGGGCTGGATGGGGCGTTCTTATAGCAGGGACGGTGCTGCCTCTCGCCGCTTCGCTGTCCCGCTTCGCCGCTTTCGCTTCGCTCAGCTAAAAGCGGCCAGTTTTGGCCCGTTTTCTGGGCAGTTTTGGCCAGTTTTTCGGCAGTTCTGCGCGTGCCGTGGCGAACGACATGGCGGTGCAAAGCGTCAGCCATCTCCGCACCCTGGAACCCCGGGTGGCACAGGGCTGGAAGGGCGTTCAGATACCAGGGACGGTGCTGCCTTTCGCTTCGCTCGCGTCTGCCGCTCGCCGTTCGCCCGCTCAGCCAAAAATGGCCAGTTTTGGCCCGTTTTTGAGCCGTTTTGGCTAGTTTTTGGGCAGTTCTTGCGTGCCGCGGCGAACGACATGAGTGGAGCAAAACGTCAGCCATCTCAGCACCCTGGAACTCCCCGGGTGGCACATGGCTGGATGGGGCGTTCGTGTAGCAAGTTTGGTGCTGCCTCTCGCTTCGCTCTCTGTCCTCCGCTCATCGCTCGCTTGCTCATCCAAAAATGGCCAGTTTTGCCCTTTTTTGGCCAGTTTTGGCGAGTTTTTGGGCAGTTCTTGCATGCTGCGGCGAACGACGTGAGCGGAGCAAAACGTCAGCCATTTCAGCACCCTGGAACCCCCCGGATGGCACAGGGATGGATGGGGCGTTCTTATAGCAGGGACGGTGCTGCCTCTCGCATCATTTCGGTGTCCGCCGCTTCGCCCTTTCTTTCGTTCAGCCAAAATGGCCAGTTTTGGCCCGTTTTTGGGCCGCGTTTTGGCCAGTTTTGGGCAGTTCTTGCGTGTCGCGATGAGCGACATGAGCAGAGCAAAACGTCAACCATCTCAGCACCATGGAACCCCGGTGGCACAGGGCTGGATGGGGCGTTAAATATAGCAGGGACGGTGCTGCCTCTCCGCATTTCGCTGTCCGCCGCTTCGCCGCTTCGCTTCGCTCAGCCAAAAATGGCCAGTTTTGGCCCCTTTATGGCCAGTTTTTGGCCAGTTTTGGGCAGTTCTTGCGTGCATGGCGAAACGGCGTGGCGGAGCAAAACGTCAGCCATCTCAGCACCCTGGAACCCCGGGTTGCACAGGGCTGGATGGGGCGTTCGAATAGCAGGGACGGTGCTGCCTCTCGCTTTGCTCGCTGTCCGCCGCTCGTCGCTCGCTCGCTCAGCCAAAAATGGCCAGTTTTGGCCCGTGTTTGGGCCGTTTTGGCCAGTTTTTGGGCAGTTCTTGCGTGCCGCGGTGAACGACATGAGCGGAGCAAAACGTCAGCCATCTCAGTACCCTAGAACCCCCCCGGGTGGCACAGAGCTGGATAGGGCGTTCGTATAGCAAGGACGGTGCTGCCTCCCGATTCGCTCGCTGTCCGTCGCTCGCCGCTCGCTATCCGCCGCTCGCCGCTCGCTCGCTTAGCCAAAAATGGCCAGTTTTGGCCCGTTTTTGGCCCGTTTTTGGCCAGTTTTGGCCAATTTTTGGCCAGTTCTTGCGTGCCGCGGCGAACGACGTGAGCGGAACAAAACGTCAGCCATCTCAGCACCTTGGAATCCCCTGGGTGGCACAGGGCTGGATGGGGCATTCGTATAGCAGGGACGGTGCTGCCTCTCGCCGCTTCGCTGTCCGCCGCTTCGCCATTTCGCTCGATCAGCCAAAATGGCCAGTTTTGGCCCGTTTTTTTGGTTCGATTTGGCTAGTTTTTTGCCAGTTCTTGCGTCGCGGCGAACGACATGGCGGAGCAAAACGTCAGCCATCTCAGCACCCTGGAACCCCCAGGTGGCACAGGGCTGGATGGGGCGTTCAAGATAGCAGGGACGGTGCTGCCTCTCGCTTCGCTCGCTGTCCGCCGCTCGCCACTCGCTCGCTCAGCCAAAAATGGCCAGTTTTGGGCCGTTTCTGTGCCGTTTTGGCCAGTTTTTGGGCAGTTCTTGCGTGCCGTGGCGAACGACATGAGCGGTGCAAAGCGTCAGCCATCTCAGCACCCTGGAACCCCCCGGGTGGCACAGGGATGGATGGGGCGTTCGTATAGCAGGGACGGTGCTGCCTCTCGCTTCGCTCGCTGTCTGCCGCTCGCCGTTCGCTCGTTCAGCAAAAATGGCCAGTTTTGGTCCGTTTCTGGGCCGTTTTGGCTAGTTTTTGGGCAGTTCTTGCGTGCCGCTGCGAACAACATGAGCGGAGCAAAATGTCAGCCATCTCAGCACCCTGGAACACCCCGGGTGGCACACGGCTGGATGGGGCGTTCGTGTAGCAGGTTCGGTGCTGCCTCTCGCTTCGCTCGCTGTCCTCCGCTCGTCGCTCGCTTGCTCATCCAAAAATGGCCAGTTTTGCCCTGTTTTTGGCCAGTTTTGGCCAGTTTTGGGCAGTTCTTGCATGCTGCGGCGAACGACGTGAGCGGAGCAAAACGTCAGCCATTTCAGCACCCTGGAACCCCCCGGGTGGCACAGGGCTGGATGGGGCGTTCTAATAGCAGGGACGGTGCTGCCTCTCGCATCGCTCGGTGTCCGCCGCTCGCCGCTCGCTCGTTCAGACAAAAATGGCTAGTTTTGGCCCGTTTTTGGGCCGTTTTGGCCAGTTTTTGGGCAGTTCTTGCGTGCGCTGGCGAACGACATGAGCGAGCAAAACGTCAGCCATCTCAGCACCATGGAACCCCAGGGTGTCATAGGGCTGGATGGGGCGTTAAATATAGCAGGGGCGGTGCTGCCTCTCGCTTCGCTGTTGTCCGCTTCGCCCGCTCGCTTCAGCCAAAATGGCCACTTTTGGCCCCTTTTTGGCCAGTTTTGGCAATTTTTGGGCAGTTCTTGCGTGCGCGAACGAGCGGCGTAAAGCAGAGCAAAACGTCAGCCATCTCAGCACCCTGGAACCCCCCGGGTTGCACAGGGCTGGATGGGGCGTTCGAATAGCAGGGACGGTGCTGCCTCTCGCTTCGCTCGCTGTCCGCTGCTCGTCGCTCGCTCGCTCAGCCAAAAATGGCCAATTTTGGCCCGTTTTTGGGCCGTTTTGGCCAGTTTTTGGGCAGTTCTTGCGTGCCGCGGCGAACGACATGAGCGGAGCAAAACGTCAGCCATCTTAGTACCCTGGAACCCCCCGGGTGGCACAGGGCTGGATGGGGCGTTCAGTATAGCAAGGATGGTGCTGCCTCCCGATTCGATTCGCTGTCCGCCGCCTTCGCGCATTTCCTTCGCTCAGCCAAAATGGCCAGTTTTGGCCTTTTTTTGGCCAGTTTTTGGCCAGTTCTTGCGTGCCGTTTAACGGCGTGAGCGGAAAAAACGTCAGCCATCTCAGCACCTTGGAACCCCTGGGTGGCACAGGGCTGGATGGGGCATTCAGATAGTAGGGACGATGCTGCCTCTCGCTTCGCTAGCTCTCCGCCGCTCGCCGCTCGCTCGATCAGCCAAAAATGGCCAGTTTTGGCCCGTTTTTGGTTCGATTTGGCCAGTTTTTTGCCAGTTCTTGCGTGCCGCGGTGAACGACATGAGCGGAGCAAAACGTCAGCCATCTCAGCACCCTGGAACCCCCCGGGTGGCACAGGGCTAGATGGGGCGTTCGTATAGCAGGGACGGTGCTACCTCTTGCTTCGCTCGCTGTCCGCTGCTCGCCACTCGCTCGCTCAGCCAAAAATGGCCAGTTTTGGGCCGTTTCTGTGCCGTTTTGGCCAGTTTTCGGGCAGTTCTTGCGTGCCGTGGCGAACGACATGAGCGGTGCAAAACGTCAGCCATCTCATCACCCTGGAACCCCCCGGGTGGCACAAGGATGGATGGGGCGTTCGTATAGCAGGGACGGTGCTGCCTCTCGCTTCGCACGCTGTCCGCCGCTCGCCACTCGCTCGCTCAGCAAAAAATGTCCAGTTTTGGCCCGTTTCTGGGCCATTTTGGCCAGTTTTTGGGCAGTTCTTGCGTGTCGTGGCGAACGACATGAGCGGAACAAAACGTAAGCCATCTCAGCACCCTAGAACCCCGCGGGTGGCATAGGGCTGGATGGGGCGTTCGTATAGCAGGGACGGTGCTGCCTCTCGCCGCTTCGCTGTCAATCCTCCGCCGCTCTCATTTCGCTCAGCTAAAAATGGCCTGTTTTGGCCCGTTTCTGGGCAATTTTGGCCAGTTTTTGGGTAGTTCTTGCATGCTGTGGCGAACGACATGAGCGGTGCAAAACGTCAGCCATCTCTCGCGACCCTGGAACCCCGGGTGGCACAGGGCTGGATGGGGCGTTCAGATACCAGGGACGGTGCTGCCTCTCCCGCCATTTCGCTGTCTGCTTCGCCCGTTTCGCTCGCTCAGCCAAAAATGGCCAGTTTTGGCCCGTTTTTGGGCCGTTTTGGCTAGTTTTTGGGCAGTTCTTGCGTGCCGCGGCGAACGACATGAGCGGAGCAAAACGTCAGCCATCTCAACACCTTGGAACTCCCCGGGTGGCACAAGGCTGGACGGGGCGTTCGTGTAGCAGGTTCGGTGCTGCCTCTCGCTTCTGGCTCACTGTCCTTCGCCGTCGCTTCGCTCGCTCAGCCAAAAATGGCCAGTTTTGCCCTGTTTTTGGCCAGTTTTGGCCAGTTTTTGGGCAGTTTTTGCATGCTACGGCGAACGACGTGAACGTAGCAAAACGTCAGCCATTTCAGCACCCTGGAACCCCCCGGGTGGCACAGGGCAGGATGGGGCGTTCTTATAGCAGGGACGGTGCTGCCTCTCGCGTGATCATTTCGGTGTTCGCCGCTCGCTGCTCGCTCGCTCAGCCAAAAATGGCCAGTTTTGGCACGTTTCTGGGCCGTTTTGGCCAGTTTTTGGGCAATTCTTGCGTGCGTTTTAACGATATGAGCGGAGCAAAACGTCAGCCATCTCAGCACCCTGGAACCCCTCGGGTGGCACAGGGTAGGATGGGGCGTTCGTATAGCAGGGACGGTGCTGCCTCTCGCTTCGCTCGCTCTCCGCCACTAGCCGCTCGCTCGCTCAGCCAAAAATGTCCAGTTTCGGCCCGTTCTGGGCCGTTTTGGCCAGTTTTTGGGCAGTTCTTGCGTGCCGTGGTGAACGACATGAGCGGAACAAAACGTCAGCCATCTCCGCACCCTGGAACCCCCCTGGTGGCACAAGGCTGGATGGGGCGTTCGTATACCAGGGACGGTGCTGCCTTTCGCTTCGCTCGCTGTCTACCACTCGCCGTTCGCTCGCTCAGCCAAAAATGGCCACTTTTGGCCCGTTTTTGGGCCGTTTTGGCTAGTTTTTGGGCAGTTCTTGCGTGCCGCGGCGAACGACATGAGCGGAGCAAAACGTCAGCCATCTCAGCACCCTGGAACCCCCCGGGTGGCATAGGGCTAGATGGGGTGTTCGTATAGCAGGGACGGTACTGCCTCTTGCTTCGCTCGTAGTCCGCTGCTCGCCGCTCGCTAGCTCAGCCAAAAATGGCCAGTTTTTGGCCCGTTTCTAGGCCGTTTTGGCCAGTTTTTGGGCAGTTCTTGCGTGCCGTGGCGAACGACATGAGCGGAGCAAAACGTCAGCCATCTCAGCACCCTGGAACCCCCCGGGCGGCACAGGACTAGATGGGGCGTTCGTATAGCAGGGACGGTGCAACCTCTTGCTTTGCTCGTTGTCCGCCGCTCGCCGCTCGCTCGCTCAGCCAAAAATGGCCAGTTTTGGCCCGTTTCTGGGCCGTTTCGGCCAGTTTTTGGGCAGTTCTTGCGTGCAATGGCAAACGACATGAGCGGAGCAAAACGTCAGCCATCTCAGCACCCTTGAACCCCCCCCGGGTGGCACAGGGCCGGATGGGGCGTTCGTATAGCAGGGACGGTGCTGCCTCTCGCTTCGCTCGCTGTCCGCCACTCGCCGCTCGCTCGCTCAGCCAAAAATGGCTAGTTTTGTCCCGTTTCTGGGCCGTTTTGGCCAGTTTTTGAGCAGTTCTTGCGTGCAGTGGCAAACGACATGAGCGGAGCAAAACGTCAGCCATCTCAGCACCCTGGAACCCCCCGGGTCGCACAGGGATGGATGGGGCATTCGTATAGCAGGGACGGTGCTGCCTCTCACTTCGCTCGATGTCCGTCGCTCGCGTCTCGGTCACTCAGCCAAAAATGGCCAGGTTTGGCCCATTTTTGGACCGTTTTGGCCAGTTTTGGCCAGTTTTTGGGCAGTTCTTGCGTGCCGCGGCGAACGACATGAGCGGAGCAAAACGTCAGCCATCTCAGCACCCTGGAACCCCCCGGGTGGCACAGGGCTGGATGGGACGTTCGTATAGCAGGGACGGTGCTGCCTCTCGCTTCGCTCGCTGTCCGCTGCTCGCCACTCGCTCGCTCAGCGAAAAATGGCCAGTTTTGGCTCGTTTTTGGGTCGTTTTGGCCAGTTTTTGGGCAGTTCTTGCGTGCCGCTTGGCGAACGAAGTTGAGCGGGCAAAACGTCGCCATCTCAGCACCATGGAACCCCTTGGGTGGCACAGGGCTGGATGGGGCGTTAAATATAGCAGGGACGGTGCTGCCTCTCTCGCCTTCGCTCAAAAAAAATGGCCAGTTTTGGCCCGTTTTTGGCCAGTTTTGGCCAGTTTTTGGGCAGTTATTGCGTGCGCGGCTTAACGGCGTGAGTGGAGCAAAACGTCAGCCATCTCAGCACCCTGGAATCCCCCGGGTGACACACGGCTGGATGGGGCGTTCGTATAGCAGGGGACGGTGCTGCCTCTCTCGCTCGCCGCTTCGCTGTCCGCCTTTCGCCCTTCGCTTCGCTCAGCCAAAATGGCCAGGTTTGGCCCGTTTATGGGCTGTTTTGGCCAGTTTTTGGGCAGTTCTTGCGTGCCGAGGTGAACGACATGAGCGGAGCAAAACGTCAACCATCTCAGCACCCTGGAACCCCCCGGGTGGCACAGGGCTGGATGTGGCGTTAAAGATAGCAGGGGGACGGTGCTGCCTCTCGCGCCGCCAGAGAACGCTGCTCGCCACTGCATTTCAGCTCAGCCAAAATGGCCAATTTTGGCCCGTTTCTAGGCCGTTTGGTCCAGTTTTTGGGCAGTTCTTGCGTGCCGCGGCGAACGACATGAGCGGAGCAAAACGTCAGCCAGCTCAGAACCCTGGAACCCCCCGGGTGGCACAGGGATGGATGGGGCGTTCGTATAGCAGGGACGGTGCTTCCTCCGCCGGCTCGCTGTCCGCCTCGCGCGCGGCTCTTCGCTCAGCCAAAAAATGACCAGTTTTGGCCCATTTTTTGGTCGTTTTGGCTAGTTTTTGGGCAGTTTTTGCGCGCGCCATGGTAACGACATGAGCGGAACAAAGCGTCACCATCTCAGCACCATGGAACCCCGGGTGGCACAGGGCTGGATGGGGCGTTAAGATAGCAGGGGCGGTGCTGCCTCTCGCTTCGCTCACTGTCCGTCCGCTCGCCGCTTCGCTTCGCTCAGCAAAAAATGGCCAGTTTTGGCCCGTTTTTGGCCAGTTTTGGCCAGTTTTGGGCAGTTCTTGCGTGCCACGGCGAACGGCGTGGGCGGAGCAAAACATCAGCCATCTCAGCACCCTGGAACCCCGGTGGCACAGGGCTGGATGGGGCGTTCATATAGCAGGGGACGGTGCTGCCTCTCCGCCGCTTTCGCTGTCCGTCCGCTTTCGCCCGCTAAGCCAAAATGGCCAGTCTTGGCCCGTTTCTGGGCCGTTTTGGCCAGTTTTTGGGCAGTTCTTGTGTGCCGTGGTTTAAGCGACATGAGCAGAGCAAAACGTTTGCCATCTCAGCACCCAGGAACCCTCCGGGTGGCAAAGGGCTGGATGGGGCGTTCTTATAGCAGGGATGGTGCTGCCTCTCGCTTCGCTCGCTGTCCGCCGCTCGCTCGCTCAACCAAAAATGGACAGTTTTGGCCAGTTTTTGGGCAGTTCTTGCGTGCCGTGGCGAACGAAATGAGCCGAGCAAAACGTCAACCATCTCGGCACCCTGGAACCCCCCGGGTGGCACAGGGTTGGATGGGGCGTTCGTATAGCAGGGACGGTGCTGCCTCTCGCTTCGCTCGCTGTCCGCCGCTCGCCGCTCGCTCGCTCAGCCAAAATGGCCAGGTTTGGCCCATTTTTGGGCTGTTTTGGCCAGTTTTTTGGGCAGTTCTTGCGTGCGTCGGCGGCGATGATGGAGCAAAACGTCAACCATCTCAGCACCCTGGAACCCCGGGTGGCACTGGACTGGATGGGGCGTTCAGATAGCAGGGACGGTGCTGCCTCTCGCTTCGCTTGCAATGCTTCTCGCCGCTCGCTCGCTCAGCCAAAAATGGCCAGTTTTTGGGCAGTTCTTGCGTGCCGTTCGCGAGCGACATGAGCGAGCAAAAGCGTCAACCATCTCAGCACCCTGGAACCCCGGGTGGCAGAGGGCTAGATGGGGCGTTCAGATAGCAGGGACGGTGCTGCCTCTCGCCGCTTGCGCATGCGTTGTTTCGCCGCCGCTTCGCTCAGCCAAAAAATGGCCAGTTTTTGGGCAGTTGCTGCGCGTGCGTTATAACGACATGAGCCGAAAGCAAAGCGTCAACCATCTCAGCACCCTGGAACCCCCGGTGGCAGAGGGCTAGATGGGGCGTTAAGATAGCAGGGGACGGTACTGCCCTATCGCCGCTCACTGTCCGCCGCTTCGCCTTTCGCTGTCCGCTTCGCCGCCGCCGCTTCGCTCAGCCAAAATGGCCAGTTTTGGCCCGTTTTTTGGGTCGTTTTGGCCAGTTTTTTGGGCAGTTCTTGCGTGCCGCGGCTAAACGACATGGCGGAGCAAAACGTCGCCATCTAAGCACCATGGAACCCCGGGTGGCACAGGGCTGGATGGGGCGTTCAGATAGCAGGGATGGTGCTGCCTCTCACGCCGGCTCACTGTCCGCCCTTCGCCACTTTCGCTCGCTCAGCCAAAATGGCTAGTTTTGGCCCGTTTTTGGCCAGTTTTGGCCATTTATTGGGCAGTTCTTGCGTGCCGCGGCGAACGAAGTGAGCGGAGCAAAACGTCAGCCATCTCAGCACCCTGGAACCCCCCGGGTGGCACAGGGCTGGATGGGGCGTTCGTATAGCAGGGACGGTGCTGCCTCTCACTTCGCTCGCTGTCCGCCGCTCGCCGCTCGCTCGCTCAGCCAAAAATGGCCAGTTTTGGCCCGTTTCTCGGCCGTTTTGGCCAGTTTTTGGGCAGTTCTTGTGTGCCGTGGTGAACGACATGAGCAGAGCAAAACGTTAGCCATCTCAGCACCCAGGAACCACCCGGGTGGCACAGGGCTGGATGGGGCGTTCGTATAGCAGGGATGGTGCTGCCTCTCGCCATTTCGCTGTCCGCCGCATTTCGCTCAACAAAAAAATGGCCAGTTTTGGCCCGTTTCTGGGCCGTTTTGGCCAGTTTTTGGCAGTTCTTGCGTGCCGTGGCGAGCGACATGAGCCGAAAGCAAAGCGTCAGCCATCTCAGCACCCTGAAACCCTCGGGGGTGGCACAGGGCTGGATGGGGCGTTCAGATAGCGGGGACGGTGCTGCCCTCTCGCCGCTTCGCTGTCCGCCACTCGCGCTTCGCTTCGCTCAGCCAAAAATGGCTAGTTTTGTCCCGTTTCTGGGCCGTTTTGGCCAGTTTTTGAGCAGTTCTTGCGTGCAGTGGCAAACGACATGAGCGGAGCAAAACGTCAGCCATCTCAGCACCCTGGAACCCCCCGGGTGGCACAGGGATGGATGGGGCATTCGTATAGCAGGGACGGTGCTGCCTCTCGCTTATTTCGATGTCCGCCGCTTTCGCGTCTCGGTCACTCAGCCAAAAAATGGCCAGGTTTGGCCCATTTTGGACCGTTTTGGCCAGTTTTGGCCAGTTTTTGGCAGTTCTTGCGTGCGCTGGCGAACGACATGAGCGAACAAAACGTCAGCCATCTCAGCACCCTGGAACCCCGGGTGGTACAGGGCTGGATGGGACGTTCAGATATAGCAGGGACGGTGCTGCCTCGCCGCTTCGCTGTCCGCTGCTCGCCACTTTCATTTCGCTCAGCGAAAAATGGCCAGTTTTGGCTCGTTTTTTGGTCGTTTTGGCCATTTTTTTGGGCAGTTCTTGCGTGCGTGCGGCTTAACGAGTTGGCGGAACAAAGCGTCGCCATCTCAGCACCATGGAACCCCTTGGGTGGCACACTGGGGCTGGATGGGGCGTTCAGATAGCAGGGACGGTGCTGCCTCGCCGGCTTCGCTCAGCCAAAAAATGGCCAGTTTTGGCCCGTTTTGGCCAGTTTTGGCCAGTTTTGGGCAGTTATTGCGTGCGCGGGCTTAACGGCGTGAGTGGAGCAAAGCGTCAGCCATCTCAGCACCCTGGAATCCCCCCGGGTGACACACGGCTGGATGGGGCGTTCAGTATAGCAGGGACGGTGCTGCCTGCCGCTCGCTGTCCTGTCCGCCATTCGCCCCTGCTTCCTTCGCTCAGCCAAAATGGCCAGGTTTGGCCCGTTTATGGGCTGTTTTGGCCAGTTTTGGGCAGTTCTTGCGTGCGAGGTGAGCGACATGAGCGGAGCAAAAGCGTCAACCATCTCAGCACCCTGGAAACCCCGGGTGGCACAGGGCTGGATGGGCGTTCAGATAACAGGGGACGGTGCTGCCTCTCGCTTCGCTCGCTCGAGAGAACGCTGCTCGCCACTCGCTCGCTCAGCCAAAAATGGCCAGTTTTGGCCCGTTTCTAGGCCGTTTGGTCCAGTTTTTGGGCAGTTCTTGCGTGCCGCGGCGAACGACATGAGCGGAGCAAAACGTCAGCCAGCTCAGAACCCTGGAACCCCCCGGGTGGCACAGGGATGGATGGGGCGTTCGTATAGCAGGGACGGTGCTTCCTCTCGCTTCGCTCGCTGTCCGCCTCTCGCCGCTTCTTCGCTCAGCCAAAAATGACCAGTTTTGGCCCATTTTTGGGTCGTTTTGGCTAGTTTTTGGGCAGTTTTTGCGGCCGGGCGTAAACGACATGATGAGCAAAACGTCACCATCTCAGCACCATGGAACCCCCCCTGGGTGGCACAGGGCTAGATGGGGCGTTTCAGATAGCAGGGACGGTGCTGCCTCTCGCTCGGCTCACTGTCCGTCTCTCGCCGCTTGCTTCGCTCAGCCAAAATGGCCAGTTTTTGGCGTTTTTTTTGGCCAGTTTTGGCCAGTTTTTGGGCAGTTCTTGCGTGCGGCGGCTTAACGACGCGTGGCGGAGCAAAACATCAGCCATCTCAGCACCCTGGAACCCCCCGGGTGGCACAGGGCTGGATGGGGCGTTCGTATAGCAGGGACGGTGCTGCCTCTCACTTCGCTCGCTGTCCGTCGCTCGCCCGCTAAGCCAAAAATGGCCAGTCTTGGCCCGTTTCTGGGCCGTTTTGGCCAGTTTTTGGGCAGTTCTTGTGTGCCGTGGCGAACGACATGAGCAGAGCAAAACGTTTGCCATCTCAGCACCCAGGAACCCTCCGGGTGGCAAAGGGCTGGATGGGGCGTTCTTATAGCAGGGATGGTGCTGCCTCTAAACCGCTTCGCTGTCGCGCTTCTTTCGCTCAACCAAAAAATGGCCAGTTTTGGCCGTTTTTTGGGCAGTTCTTTGCGTGCCGTGGCGAGCGAAATGAGCCGAGCAAAAGCGTCAACCATCTCGGCACCCTGAACCCCGGGTGGCACAGGGTTGGATGGGGCGTTCAGATATAGCAGGGACGGTGCTGCCTCTCGCTTCGCTGTCGCCTGCTCCTTCGCCGCTTCGCTCGCTCAGCCAAAATGGCCAGGTTTGGCCCATTTTTTGGGCTGTTTTGGCCAGTTTTTGGGCAGTTCTTGCGTGCGGCGAACGACATGAGCCGAGCAAAACGTCAACCATCTCAGCACCCTGGAACCCCGGGTGGCACTGGACTGGATGGGGCGTTCAGTATAGCAGGGGACGGTGCTGCCGCCGGCTTTTAACGCTTCTCGCTTCGCTTCGCTCAGCCAAAAATGGCCAGTTTTGGGCAGTTCTTGCGTGCCGTTCGCGACGACATGAGCCGAGCAAAGCGTCAACCATCTCAGCACCCTGGAACCCCGGGTGGCAGAGGGCTAGATGGGGCGTTCAGATAGCAGGGACGGTGCTGCCCTCGCCGCTTGCAGTACGTTGTTCGCTTCGCGCTTCGCTTCGCTCAGCCAAAAATGGCCAGTTTTTGGGCAGTTCTTGCGTGCCGTTGCGAACGACATGAGCCGAGCAAAACGTCAACCATTTCAGCACCCTGGAACCCCCCGGGTGGCAGAGGGCTAGATGGGGCGTTCGTATAGCAGGGACGGTACTGCCTATCGCTTCGCTCACTGTCCGCCGCTCGCCGCTCGCTGTCCGCCGCTCGCCGCTCGCTCGCTCAGCCAAAAATGGCCAGTTTTGGCCCGTTTTTGGGTCGTTTTGGCCAGTTTTTGGGCAGTTCTTGCGTGCCGCGGCGAACGACATGAAGCGAGCAAAAGCGTCGCCATCTCAGCACCATGGAACCCCGGGTGGCACAGGGCTGGATGGGGCGTTCAGATAGCAGGGATGGTGCTGCCTCTCGCCCGGCTCACTGTCGCCGCTTTCGCCGCCGCTCGCTCAGCCAAAATGGCTAGTTTTGGCCCTTTTTTTTGGCCAGTTTTGGCCATTTATTGGGCAGTTCTTGCGTGCGCTGGGCGAACGAAGTGAGCGGAGCAAAACGTCAGCCATCTCAGCACCCTGGAACCCCGGTGGTATAGGGCTGGATGGGGCGTTAAGATAGCAGGGACGGTGCTGCCTCTCGCCCATTTCGCTGTCCGCCTTTCGCCTTTCGCTTCGCTCAGCCAAAAATGGCCAGTTTTGGCCCGTTTTCTCGCCGTTTTGGCCAGTTTTTGGGCAGTTCTTGTGTGCCGTGGTGAGCGACATGAGCAGAGCAAAGCGTTAGCCATCTCAGCACCCAGGAACCACCGGGTGGCACAGGGCTGGATGGGGCGTTCGTATAGCAGGGATGGTGCTGCCTCTCGCTTCGCTCGCTGTCCGCCGCTCGCTCGCTCAACAAAAAATGGCCAGTTTTGGCCCGTTTCTGGGCCGTTTTGGCCAGTTTTTGGGCAGTTCTTGCGTGCCGTGGCGAACGACATGAGCCGAGCAAAACGTCAGCCATCTCAGCACCCTGAAACCCTCGGGTGGCACAGGGCTGGATGGGGCGTTCGTATAGCCGGGACGGTGCTGCCTCTCGCTTCGCTCGCTGTCCACCGCTCGCGCTCGCTCGCTAAGCCAAAAATGGCCAGTTTTGGCCCGTTTCAGGGCCGTTTTGGCCAGTTTTTGGGCAGTTCTTGCATGCCGCGGCGAACGACATGAGCGGAGCAAAACGTCAGCCATCTCAGCATCCTGGAACCCCCCGGGTGGCACTGGTCTGGATGGGGCGTTCGTACAGCAGGTACGGTGCTGCCTCTCGCTTCGCTCGCTGTCCGCCGCTTGCCGCTCGCTCGCTCTGCCAAAATTGGCCAGTTTTGACCCGTTTTTGTCCAGTTTTGGCTAGGTTTTGGGCAATTCTTGCGTGCCGCGACGAGCGACGTGAGAGGATCAAAACGTCAGCCATCTCAGCACCCTGGAACCCTCGGGGTGGCACAGGGCAGGATGGGGCGTTCGTATAGCAGGGACGGTGCTGCCTCTCGCTTCGCTCGCTGTCCGCCGCTTGCCGCTCGCTTGCTCAGCCAAAAATGGCCAGTTTTGGCCCATTTTTGGGCCGTTTTGTCCAGTTTTTGGGCAGTTCTTGCGTGCCGCGGCGAACGACATGAGCGGAGCAAAATGTCAGCCATCTCTGCACCCTGGAACCCCCTAGGTGGCACAGGGCTGGATGGGGTGTTCGTATAGCAAGGACGGTGCTGCTTCTCGCTTCGCTCGCTGTCCGCAGCTCGCCGCTCGCTCGCTCAGTCAAAAATGGCCAGTTTTGGCCCGTTTTGGGCCGTTTTGGCCAGTTTTTGGGCTGTTCTTGCGTGCCACGGTGAACGACATGAGCGGAGCAAAACGTCAGCCATCTCAGCACCCTGGAACCCCCCGGGTGGCACAGGGCTAGATGGGGCGTTCGTATAGCAGGGAAGGTGCTGCCTCTCACTTCCCTCGGTGTCCCCGCCGCCGCTTCTTCGCTCATCCAAAATGGCCAGTTTTGGCCCGTTTTGGCCGTTTTTTGGCAGTTCTTGCGTGCGTCGCGGCGAACGACGCGTGGCGGAACAAAATGTCAGCCATCTCAGCACCCTGGAACCCCCCGGGTGACACAGGGCTGGTTGGGGCGTTCGTATTGCAGGGACGTTGCTGCCTCTCGCTTCGCTCGCTGTCCGCCGCTCGCCGCTCGGTCGGCTCATCCAAAAATGGCCAGTTTTGGCCCGTTTTTGCTAGTTTTGGCCAGTTTTTGTGCAGTTCTTGCGTGCCGCGGCGAACGACGTTAGGGGGGGTGAATTAGTGCAGCGGATTAAAACTTCGGTTTTCTAAAAAATCTTTCGTATGAAGAGAGCAGAACTTGACAAGCTTAATCTTGAAAGCGTATTCTTAAATATGTGCAGCAAAAGTAATAAGGAACTAAAGCATATAAGAAGGTTTGCAATAATATAAATAACAATAATGAAACGCAAACCACGGATCATGCCGATTTTAGAGTGGTTCGGTCAAATGACCTACTCCACTTGCGAGGCCCCTCTTCGATGAGGCTCCCACCTTCCACTAGCAAGTCTCTTGAAATGGAAGGGTAAATACCCCTCTTACAACTCTTTACAAGCGGTTCACTCTCTTACAGATTTTCGAGAAGAGATGAGGTGAACACTAAAAAATTGAAAAGAAAGCAAGCTAACACTTTTCTAAGATCTTTCTCTCAAACTCTTGCTGCTCAAAAGATTGTAATCTCAGCTGAGATTTGAGGGGTATTTATAGGGCTCAAGAGGATTCAAATTTGGGCTCCAAAATTTGGGCTCCAAAATTCAAATCCTCTTTGGGTTCCCGATGCTGGCGGTGCCACCGCCCAGCGTTCGGGTGCTGGGCGGTGCCACCGCCCAGCTCAGGAGGTGTCACCGCCCAGCCAGGCGGTGCCACCGCCTGGCTCTCCGGTTCACTTGGTTTGGCTTTCTTTTAGCCCAAACCAAATCTGACTTTGGCCCCAGTTGGCCCCTAACCAGGATATAGGCTTATCTTCTTAATCCTAATCCTAATTACAAGTGAACTACATAACAAAACACATCCTAAGCAATTTATTAACCGCGAACGTCAAGTCTTGTTCCGGCGAGCTTTCCGACGAACTTCCTTCGACGGGGTCCAAGCACGCTCCCGAACTTGTGATGACTTTAAAGAGTAGCTGAGACTTCTTGGTGATCTCTGCGAACCTCCGACGATCTCTTCGGCGAACTTCCAACAGGTTCCCGATTTCTTCTCGGTTGGTTCCGGTAGCATCTCCGACGATTCTTCGAACTCTTAAACGTTCATCGAACTCAACTCCGGTATTCTTGCTTTGTGTTTTCTGTTTATCGTAGTTAATCCTGCACACTTAACTCAATAATATGGATTAGATCAAATAACCCATCAATTGATTTTATCATCAAAATCCGAGATTCAACAATCTCCCCCTTTTTGATAATGACAATCAATTGATGACGAAGTTAAACATAACTCCCCCTATCTATATGCCATATTATGAGAAGATAAAAACCACTTGAATTCCATCCCATTGGATTCAAGCATAACCCGATAAGTTCTAACCGTAGAGCTTATCGTGATCCTCTTTAAACAATAGTGAATATAAAACTTCTATGAAAATCATAAGTTAAATGAAAAGGGACGAATTTTACTACGACAGAAGATAAAGATTTTCATGCTATCAATATGATCAATCAATCTTGTGATATTTTCAAGGATTTTACAAGGCATATAAGTCATTCATATCACACAAGTTTTTGTAACCCATATAAGTCGTGCTATCATTATGGTGTAGGTCATCACTTCTCCCCCTTTGTCATCAACAAAAAGAGACAAGCCATCAAATTGATGATCATAAAAAAATAGCATTTAACAAGGTTTATCATTCAAATTTGCCAGAAATAGTTTATTCAAAAGAAATCATGCAGATCAAAACAGTAGTTATCTAAAAGGAAGGATTAGTTATCGTTTAATCGATGACAAACTTTGAACTTGTCGTTAAAAGCAAACAGAATAAAAAGATACATCAGTTTAATCCTTAGGAGATAATCCACAATGCTGATACATGATATCTATTTTTTCATTCAGTTGTCGTAGTGTCTTCAAAATTTTAACTTGTTGATTTTGAATATGTTCTTGCTGTGATTTGATCTGAGACAGTTCAGCCATAATGCGATCTTCAGAGGAGGAAATAGGAGCTGAAGGTGTTGCTGCGCCAAAAGGACTAGGAGGAGGAGATTCATTTCCCATAAGAATTGGTGTTTCGGGGTGTTCTATTTGTGGAGGAATTGGATCCGTCCTTCTAGGCTGCCTAACCCATATGCCATTGCTAAAGGTGCACCTAAGTCTTTTCAGCAGATTTTTATTTATTATGTTATATCTATCATTTTGAATAGATTCTTCATCGGGTGGGATGCAAATGTCATAGGCATGAAGAAATCTAGTGATTAACCTCCCATATGGCAGCACAGTATCTTTAGCCATAATATCCTGCATGTGTTGCCGAATTGAGTACCCAAAACAATTATCCTGACCGGTCATAATCCAATACATGGTACTCATTTCAATTTGACTTATTTCGTCAAGATGAAATTGTTTGGGGAATATGATGCTTGTGATAATGTGATGAAGAATTTTAGAGTTGCAAGGCAGTAAGTGTTCACAGCTCTTGGGTAGGAAGTCAAGGTTTGGATTTGCAAAGATTGTTTCTCGGCTTGGGTATAGGTTGCTCCTATTGAGTTGACGTCCCATTTACCTTTAAAATAGCATCCTCTATCTTTTCAGTTATGCCAATTAGCTCACAAATGGTGTTGTCAAATATTCTAATGGGTGTTCCTAGAAGGTAAGTGCTTAGGCTATTATTGTCCTCATATAGGTTGGCATAGAACAATCTAACTAATCATGGATAGATTGGTTCATCTAGTTGTAGTAGTGGTAGAGCTTTTAGGTGTGCAAAATACCTAATGGGATCTAAGTCTTCTAGTTCATCCAAGTCAACATATTTTCCTTATGGATACCTCGTCTTTCAAATTTTGGAAAACTAAGGGCTACCTCTTTTGATCTAAAAAGATCATGGTCAAATGAATCTCCTTCAATCCTTTTTCCTTTTGATCTCTTAGGAGCCATTATCTAGACAAGATGATGATGAAATTGTGAAAAATAAGCAAGGGAATGAGATACCAAAAAAGAGGGATTTCAAGTGTTACCTTATGGAGATTATGTTGAGAGATGGAAGGCTTGGACCACCAAGAATCCTTCTCCAATGCTTCTAAGAGGTAGAATGAGGGTTAGAGGAAATGAGAGAGAGTTTTGAGAGCTCTTGCTTCGGGTTGGGGGTGGTGTCACCGCCGACCCTAACCCCTCGGGTTAATAAGGGTCGCTCGGTCGGTGCCACCACCAAACCGAGCGGTGTCACCGCCTGGCACCCGAGCGCTCAGGCGGTGCCACCGCTGGCATCCCGCGGAGGAAGAAAAAATTTTTTTTCTTCCTCTCCCCCTTTTTGTTTGCTTCCCTCAAGATAATAAGTGATACTTTAATGGATCATTTTGAAGTGAAGAAGAAAGACGAAATCAAATCCACAAAAGAAAGGAAAAGGACGAGTCATTTTTCATGAAGCTCATTTTAGGGACAATTTAACATGCCTAATTCCCTTCTAATGAATTCAAATTGGTCTTCATTCAAGGCTTTTGTGAATATGTCTGCTAATTGATGCTTCGTGTCGATGAATTCTAGAACAACATTATTGTTAAGAACATGATCGCGTATGAAATGATGCCTAACGTCGATGTCCTTAGTTCTAGAATGCTGAATTGGATTTTTAGTAAGACATATGGCACTAGTATTATCACATTTTATGGGAATATTTTTAAAGTAAATTCCATAGTCTTCCAATGTATTTTTCATCCAAACAACTTGTGCAGCATGCACTCATGAAGAATGTATTCGGCTTCGCCGTAGATAGTGTTACTGAATTTTGTTTCTTGGAAGTCCAAGAAACGAGTGCATGTCCTAAAAATTGGCATGTTAGGATGTACTCTTTCTATCTATCCACATCCACCAAAATCGGCATCCGTAAGCCATTAAATCAAAATTTTCAGATTTTGGATACTATAAACCTAAATTTGGAGTTCCTTTAAGATACCTAAATATTCTTTTAACACTTTTAAGATGAGATAGTTTAGGATTTGATTGAAACCTAGCATAGAGTCCTACACTAAACATGATATCCGGTCTAGTAGCGGTAAGGTAGAGTAGACTACCTATCATTCCCCCTATATATTTTTTTTGATCGAAGTTTTCACCATTTTCATCCATATCTAACTTAGTCAAGTACTCATAGGGGTGTTTATTGCTTTTGAATTATCCATGTTAAATCGTTTTAACAATTCTAATGTATATTTAGATTGGTTAAGAAATATACCATCCTTAAGTTGTTTGATTTGTAATCCTAAAAAAGAAAGTTAATTCCCCATTAAACTCATTTCAAATTCATGACTCATAGATTTGGCAAATGATTCACATAGTGATTCATCCAGAAGAGCCAAAAAAATATATCGTCAACATAAATTTGTACAATAAGAAAATTATTTTCAAAGTGTTTAATAAACAATGTAGTATCAACCTTGCCTTTGGTAAAATTATTTAAAATAAGAAAGGAACTAAGTTTTCATACCAAGCTCTAGGAGCTTGTTTCAAGCCATAGAGAGCCTTAGTCAATTTGAATACATGATTAGGAAGAAGAGAATTTTCAAATCCGGAGGTTGTTCGACATATACTTCTTCGGAAATAAAACCATTCAAGAAGGCACTTTTGACATCCATTTGAAATAGTTTAAAATTATAACTACTAGCATAGGCAAGGAGCATCCTTATGGCTTCTAATCGAACCCACGGGAGCGAAGGTTTCTTCAGAATCGATACCTTCTTCTTGGTTGAAACCTTTGGCCACTAATCTAGCCTTGTTTCTAACCACGATACCATTTTCGTCTTGCTTGTTTCTAAAGACCCACTTAGTACCAATGACTAAATGGTCACTAGGTCTAGGAACAAACTCCCACACCTTGTTTCTCTCAAATTGATTCAGTTCCTCTTGCATTGCAATAATCCAAAAATCATCTTTTATGGCCTCGTCAATGCACTTAGGTTCAATTTGAGAGAGGAAGGCATTATTAGCATAAAAATTCTTGAAAGATGAACGAAGTTTGAACCCCTTTAGATGTATCCCCTATAATTAGCTCCTTTGGATGAGCATCTATATACTTCCATTCCTTAGGTAAGGAAATTTGGAAGAAGGTGCATCCAAGTTGCTATTTTGAGGAGGGGGTTCATTTAAATTCAAATTATCAAAACCAAGATCATCATCAAAATCATTTTTTTCTTAAAATTTGAGACTTCATTAAAAACTACATGAATAGACTCTTCAATTACTAAGGTTCTTTTATTAAAAACCCAAAAGCTTTGAAAACGGAAGAGTAACCAAGAAAGATGCCTTCATCGGATTTTGCATCAAATTTTCCTAAGGCATCCCTTTCATTTAAAATAAAGCATTTACAACCGAAAACTTTAAAAAGGAAATATTTATTTTTTTGTTATTCCATAATTCATAGGGAGTTTTTGATAAGAAAGGTCTTATTAGGACTCTATTCATGATGTATGTAAGTCGTATTTATTATTTCGGCCCATAAAAAATACTTAGGTAAACTATGTTCATTTAACATAGTTCTTGCCATTTCTTGTAGGTTTTATTTTTTTCTTTCAACTACTCCATTTTGTTGGGGATTTCTCGGAGTGGAGAAGTTATGATTGTATCCATTAACTTCACAAAAATTTTGAAAGTCATGGTTTTGAAATTTGCTACCATGATCACTCCGAATTGATGAAATCATGAACCCTTTTTCGTTTTGAGTGAGTTTACAAAATTTAGAGAAACACTTGAAACAATCACTTTTGTGAGCTAAGAAATAGGTCCAAGTGTATCTAGAGTAGTCATCCACAATCACAAGAGCATATTTGCTTCCACCTAGACTTGTTGTATCAATTGGTCCAAATAAGTCCAAATGGATCAATTGTAACGGTCTAGTGGTGCTAATTTGATTTTTTGGTTTGAAGCTTGTGTTTATTTGTTTCCCTAGTTGACATGCATCGCATACCTTATCTTTAATAAACTTTATATTCGGAATCCTTCGTACTAATTCTTGAGATGAGATTTTAGATATTGTTTTCATGCTTGTATGGCCTAATCTCCTATGCCAAAGCCAAGCATCATCATTTATGGCGGAGAAACACATTTCATTACTTAGTTCATCAAGATTGATGGTATAGACATTATTTTGTTTTAAAGCAATCATAGTCATGTTATGATTTGGTTTTTCAATAATGCACATATTTGATTCAAATCTAACGATATAACCTTTATCGCATAATTGACTAATGCTCAATAGATTATGTTTTAATTCATCAACTAGTAACACATCATCAATGGAAAAACTTGATTTGTTACCTATGGTTCCCTTGCCAATGATTTTGCCTTTGTTGTTGTCTCCGAAGGTGACATAGCCTTAGATCCATGCTAGTGAGCTTGGTGAATTGGGATGGATCTCCGGTCATATGCCTTGAGCATCCACTATCAAGATACCATCTCTTGCTCCTAGCATGTGATGGTGTATGTTTCTACAAGAAGGAATTATTTTTAGCAAAATTAAAATTGATAAAAATATATTTTTTCTCTTTGGGTAAAGTGCTCTGTTTTTGAGATCTTGCTCCATACAGGATCTTGAGTCTCTAATAATCTCTTTCAATAGCTGAGTATTGTTTGTGTGTTGACATTTAAAGATTCTGTTACATCTCTCCTTCCACATCCACCAAATAAGCATCTGAAAGTAACCTTTGCCAATTGTGTGAGAGGCCCTTTTCTTGAGAAACATTGCATGAGTTAAGCCCTAGTTCTTGGTGCAAGTTTGGTCAATGGCAGTCTATTGAGTTCAAATCATTTGGAGAATCTCCTTCCATATCCATTTTGTATAATCACAAGCAAAATAAAGGTGATCAACAGTTTCTTCTTGTTGCATACAAAGGGAGCATCGGTTAACATGATAGATACCTCTTCTTTTCATATTGTCTATTGTAGGTAGTTTATTGAGAAGGGCCTGCCATGTACATAAGGAATGTCTTTGTGATCCCGGTCGATCCCATGTCCAACTGCTTGGGACCCACTTGTTATTTCTTTGCCTAATTTGATTCCATGCGGATGTGGCACTAAATTTGCCATTGTCATGAGGCAAAATAAGTTTATCTGAGAAGAGTTGTTCGTGATTGGAATAACTATAATAGTCGGCCAAAGTGATAACATTTAGGGAGAAATAGGATTAGGGGAGACACCAGTGCCAATTAGCAATGAACTTCGAAACCTTCCAATCTTTGGGAGCCCCGAGATCTTTTTCGTGATTCTGTCACCATATAATTGAAATATACTCTTCCCATTCACCCAAGGATCGTACCACATATTAGTACTAGTTCGGAAGAGATTGCATAGGAAATGTGTTTGATTAGCCAATTCCTTGCCTTTTAAAATTCCTTTCCAAGCTGCAGAGTGGTATGTTCTTGTTGAAATTTCCCAGATTGATTCTTTGGAAAGATACCTAGTAAAACCCAATGTGACCATAAGGAACATTTGTTTTGCAAAAGATCCCATAATTGCTGCACCGGACATGCTTGATTCCAATCTCTAGTATTTCTCAAGTTTAGCCCCCTTCATCTTTTGGGTTTGCAAATGCTATCCCAATTTACCATATGCATTGTCTTATCATTTGTGCCATTTCGAAGAAGTTCATTAATAACCGTTCAATATCTTGGAGAAGTCCAGGTAGAAGAAATGCATTACACCAATATATAGAGTAGGAGTGCAATACCGAACGGATGAGTTCGAAGTGATCTGCTTTTGATAGAAACCTATTTTTCCAAGAAAAAATTCTATTCTTTATTTTTTTTGCAAGATAGGTCGACAAAGTGGATTTTGTGAATGCACTGTGGATATGAGCGGGAGACCCAAATAAGGAACTGGCAAGCTTCCCTCACTAACCCCCAAAGTTTGTGCAATAAAGACATTATCCTCAACGTAAGGGCTCATATATACTTTACTTTTCGCATGATTTAACTGAAGTCTAGAAACCATACCAAAGTCATTCATAATAGTAGCCGGGTTCTTTCTTGAAGTTGGTTCATTTTGGAGAAAGATAAGTAAGTCATCTGCAAATGTTATATGTGATATATGAATAGAACCAGCAATGGGTACCTTAATGCTGCCATTTAAGACTGCGTGTTCCAACATACAGACTAAGTCCTTCCATCGCAATAGTAAAAAAGATACTGGAGAGAGTAGATCACCTTGTCGGATGCCATTCGTGCTCCAAAAAAAAAAACCAATTGGTGAGCCATTAAAGAGTATCGAAAACTTTGGAGTTTCCGTGCAAGATTGAATCAATTAACCCATTCTTTGTAGGAAGTTCATATCGAGGAGCATCTTATAAATAAACTTCCTATTAACTGAATCAAGGCTTTCAAGTAAATCAGCTTTAAAACATATTTTTGTCCCTCTTGCTTTTGAATGCAAATCTTTGACCAAGTCATTAGCAAGCAAAATGTTATGATGTATACTTCTCCCTTTGATGAAAGCAGCTTGGTTTTGGCTAATGATCTTGTGTATTACCTTTTGCATTCTATTTGCCAATACTTTGGAGATGATCTTGTAAATAAAGTTGCATAATGATATGGGTCGATAGTTCTCTAGTGAATCAGCCCCCTGCATTCTTCGGAATTAAGGAAATAAAAGTGCAATTCATCTCTAAGAATATGTCCTGAAGAGAAAAAATGTTGGCAAGCCTTGATCACATCATTTCCAATAATAGACCAAGCAGTTTGGTAAAATTCAGCTGGAAATCCATCCGGACTGGGCTTTTTTGTGCTTTGGTGACTTAAAGACAACACATACAATTTAGTTATCTGTAATTGGGGCATTGAGGATTGAAATAGCTTCGAATCAAGTTTTTCTAGTCGGCTCCACATGAATGTTATTAGGTTTCCCAGCTTGATTGAGTAAGGAATAAAAAAATTGCTCGTGTGTGCTTTAACCTCATCCAACTTCTCAATAAGATTATCATCTTTGTCTCTGCATTTGTCGATCTGGTTAATAGCCCTTCGAGTAACAATTGAAGCATAGAAAAATTTTGTATTGGAATCCCTAAGCGTGAAGCCAATGTTGTCGAGACTTCGCTTTTGCAAAACTTTCCTCCTGTTTTAAGGCTTGCATGAAGTTATTTCTGGCTTTCGCCTCGTTGTAGATAATATTTTCATCATTTTTTGAAGTTGCAGCTCATGTTGCAATGACATTAGTTCCTTTTTCTGCAAAGTTGAACTCTGGTGTTAATATTGCCAAAGGTATTTGTATTCCACTCCTTTAGTGCTGCTTTACTGGGCTTTGAGCTTTTGACATAAGATGGGGGGGGGGATCCATGCACATTAACATTCCAAGTAGATCCGATAACATCAAGAAATTGAGGATGAGTACTCCACATGTTAAAGAATCTAAACGGTTTCTTGCCTCTTGGTGTCGCTTTTTTTCTGCGTGTATATACATTAAAGAATGGTCAGAAAACAAAGGAGCACCATACTCAAGAAGTGAATCTGGGTAAACTGTTAACCATTCATGATTAATCAAACACCTATCAAGTCGAGCCATTATTTTTTTTTGTTAGCAGCACCTTGATTACTCCGGGAGAGCCAATTACCCACAGATTTCATATCAAACAATGCTGCAGTGTCAATGTAATCATTGAACTTTTGAAGCTGGCTTTCTGAAAGTTGGCTACCACCCTGTTTTTTCATTTGTGTACTGAACAGTATTAAAGTCTCCAAGAACAATCCAAGGTACATTGAGATAGCCATTTACAATATTAGTCAGGTCGGACCAAAGAGTATTTCTTTCTTGCATCTTGTTTGAAGCATATATACCAGTGAAATTGAATTGACAGCCATTCTTTTTTTATCCTCTACCTTAAGATGAATGAATTGATCAAGAGCAGAAATAAACTAAGCATTAATAGAGTTAGGATGCCATAAGACCCATATTCTACCAAAAGTGTCATTTGAGTCATTGGTAAACAGTTCTGCGTCCGGCCATATTAAATTCTTTTGAGCTTGAACGCGATTGTTTAATTTTTTGTTTCCACTAGAATAACAATATCACATCGGCAGACTTGATTATTCTATTGAGCTCCCGACATTTCTCCGGCTTATTAAGTCCATGAACATTCCAAGCATGTTATCTTCATTAGTAAAAGATAGTAAGGTATTCATCCTACGACTTTGGATGGATTGTACCATCCTTTTCTTATCTTTCGGTTTTGTATTTTCCTCCCGCACAATATCCTTACCTTTTATGGCTTTATTCCTATATTTATCCACTTCATCTACAGCTTGTAGATTTTTAAACTTTAAAATACCTTGAATCATGTGGTCTTGATTGGCGGGGTTTGTTGAAGCTTCGATAAGATTGTTGCATCACAATATCTTGGATAGTACTTGTTGGAGCAGTGCGGCTAGAGAGGTTTGTTGGAGCATGAGTTTGTTGAGACAGAATATCCTTGTTGGCAATGTTTGTTGTGGCTCGAGTTTGTTGAGGAATAATATCCTTGCTAGCGAGATTTGCTTGGACCTGAGTTCGTTGAGCTAGTGTGGATGGATCCGATGATATTGGAAGAGATGAAGTTCCTGACTTATGTTTCTCCTATCCACTAGTACCATGGGAAACCTCTGTTGTGGAAGGCTCGACATTATAGGTACAGAGATAAAGTTTTGGAATTGTCCTTCTGTCGCGGTGCTTTCCTTGAGAGTCGGAATGCTCAATAGTTTTTGCCACCATCGGTGCTGCTGCCATTAGAGAAGAATCACTTTGTTCTTTGAGGCGCTTGGCGTGGTCGATAGACCTTTGTGGTTGGATTTGGGGTTTCTTCGACAAGCTCCATTTGGATGACCAAAAGATAAGCAACGCCGACATCGTTGTGGCTTCGGGAATATGAGACATGTACCTTCCGAGTGTTCCCGTCAAGATCACGATAGAAAACCTCATTAGGAAGATCTTCATCGGAAGAAACCGCACACATGCTCGTGCAAATGCTAATCTCGCCGAGCTGCTGTTGCTTTGTCGATGTAGAGTGGCTGTCCCCAGAGTGCTGCATAACTTTGCAATAAAACGTTGACTCCAAAGATGTAGAGGCATTCTTTGAAAGGATACCCATAATGGAATAGACTGTAGGCTATCTAACTCCAAACGGACATCGGAGACCAACGTCGAGAATCATTGGATGACCGCGGATAGTCCAGAATCCTTCGAGGATTCGCTGCAAATCTTCTTCAGAGTATAGCTTGCAAACAAAGAATCCGTTCCAAAGCATATGAAGATCAAATGACGATATTCCTCATCGAAGTTTTGATAAATGAGGATAGTGGGAAATAAGATGTTTTGAGACCTACCACATAGCCAACAATCGCCATAGACCATGTCTCAATAAGCTCTGCTGAATCAACAGTCTCGTATATAGCAATCTTCTTATCACCTGAACTTCGGAGTAAAGAATTCCAAGCTTAGATCTGGACTTCCAACCGAGCCTTGAAGAGGCTAGTCCAAGGCCGAGGATCGCTGGAAATGAGAGCAAGCTGTCGCGATCTAGAGCGCGACCTGCTTCAATGCTGGTTGGTCGAAGGAGTTTCTCTCTGGAAAAGATATGTTGGAAGAGCAACTTGGGGGGTAGCGGTAGGGGAGCCTTGCCATCGTTTCAACCCTCTCGCCACCATCGCCAGCCCTAGGGGCCATCGCTGCCATGTTTGATCCCTCTGGTCGCCCACTGAAACGACGCCATTGGGAAAAGCCACCGCTGCAGTATATTAGATCGCCGCTATGGTACCGTCACCCTAGGGATTTATGATTGCTGCTACAGTATCGCCGCCCTTGGGGAGAAGCCGACGCCTTCACGGAGATCTGGTCGCTGCTATAGTAGTGTCGCCGCCGCTACAGTACTGTCGTCCTTGGGAGATCTGATCACCTCTACGATTGTCGCCGCCCTTCGCCGTGGGAGAAAGCCGACGCCTACAGGAGTTAGATCGCCTTTAGGGAGATATGGTTGTCGCTATAGTACCGCCGCCCTAGATCTGGGCGCCGCCGCTACAGTAGCATCGCCCTTGGGAGATCTGATCACCGCTACAGTGTCGTCACCCTTCGCCCGTGGGAGAAAGCCAACGATGCAGGAGTCGGATCGTCCTAGGGAGATCTGGTCGCCGCTATAGTACCGTCGCCCTAGATCTGGTCACCGCTACAGTATCGCCGCCCGCCGCATGTGATGCAATGCTACACTTGCTCCTCAAAAACTAATCTAACTTGTTTATCATGTTGCATAGACTTGATCATGGTTCCTTTAGGAACCCAAATCAATTTGTTCGGACTAATTTTCTTGAATGGACATTGGTAAGTTATATGTCCATATTTGCAACAAAAGTTGCAATTGCTTTGATGTTGAACATGTAAGATAGGACCTTTAACGAAGGTGGTTGGATTTTGATGAGTACTTCTCACAAATCCGATTCCACTCCTTTTAGGAACGTGACCCTTATTTGTAAGGATCATGTTTAAGGACTTGCTACCGACCTCGAATTTCTTCAAGTTGTCCTTAAGTACTAAGTTCTCATTTTGGAGAGTTTCTAAATCATGGCATTTAACACATGGAGCTAGACAATCATGATATTCAGTTTTTAATTTATCAAAAGCACACGTAAGACTATCAAGCTCCTTTCTTAGCAATTTGTATTTTCTACTAATTGTTTTACATTCATCAAATAACTCATGGAAGGCATTTAATAAATCATGATAAGGTAAATCTGCATTAATTAAATCCGTTACCTCTTCTTCAAGGCCATTAGGGGTAGTGAGCAACTTGCTTTCGGTGTTGGACTCCTCTTCTTGGGATGTGCTTGAGTCATCCCATGTTGCCTTGAGCCTTCTTCTTTGGTGTTCTCTTTTGGCTTGAGGGCAATCGTTCTTGTAGTGTCCCGGTTTTTTTTTTGCATTCATAGCAAATCACTTGGTCCTTCTTTTGTTCAAATTTATTTTTTTGTATTATTTTTAAATTTGTTCTTCCTTAAATATTTTTTGAATTTTTGAGTCAAAAGTGCAATGTCATTGTCCTTTGTCCTCATCACTTGATGTTCCTTTCAAGTGGTCTTCTTTGTGATTTGAGTGCCATATCCTTCCTGTTCTTTGGAAGGGGTTCTCGAGCTTCGTCATGAGCTTGACATGTCATTTAAGTAGGTCATTAGAGACCCAATGAGTTCTTCAAGAGGGAATGTTTTAAGGTCTTTGGCCTCTTGAATGACCGTAACTTTTTGGAACCCAACTTTTAGGGAGGGATCTTAAGATTTTAGTTACTAGTTCAAAGTTAGTAAAATCTTTACCAAGAGCTTTGAGTCCATTGATGACATCCGTAAACCGGGTGTACATGTCTCCGATGGACTCACTTGGTTTCATTCGAGGAAAAGTTAAGTAAGAGTGCACAAGAATGTTGATTTTGGACTCTTTTCACTCGGCTAGTGCCTTCATGAGTGACCTCAAGAGTTCTCCAAATATCAAAAGCCGAATCACAAATTGAAACACGATTAAATTTGTTTTTGTCTAGTGCACAAAACAAGGCATTCATAGCCTTTGCATTTAAAGCAAAAACCTTCTTCTCCGATTCATTCCATTCGCTCATCGGAAGAGAAGATTTTTGAAATTCGTTTTCAGCAATAGTCCAAAGCTCGAAATCCATAGAAATGAGGAAGATCCTCATCCGAGTCTTCCAATACGAGTAATCCGACCTATTAAACATAGGTGGACGAGTGATAGAATGGCCCTCTTGCATGCTGGAGTAAGCCATCTCTCTTGGGTATTAAACTAAATATGAGAGATAACCTCGCTCTGATACCAATTGTTAGGATCGGAGCAGCACTAAGAGCGGAACTTTTTTTTTTTGGTAAGTAAAAGTAAATTGATTATGTGTAAAGTTTCTACAAATAGCTTTATCTATACAAGTCATAGACAAAGCCATGTAACTCATAGAGTGCGAATGCGATAGTTATGACTACACATGCTGTAGACTATAATTCCTAAGATCTTTAGCTAATAGAAAATGTTTGGCTTCACAAGATCTTTAGCAAATAGCAAAATTAAAATTGATAAAAATATATTTTTCTCTTTGGGTAAAGTGCCCCGTTTTGAGATCTTGCTCCATACAGGATCTTGAGTCTCTAATAATCTCTTTCAATAGCTGAGCATTGTTTGTGTGTTGACATTCAAAGATTCTGTTACATCTCTCCTTCCACATCCACCAAATAGCGCATCTGAAAGTAACCTTTGCCAGTTGTGTGAGAGGCCCTTTTCTTGAGAAACATTGCATGAGGTCGCCTAGTTCTTGAAAGCGTATTCTTAAATATGCGCAGCAAAAGTAATAAGGAACTAAAGCATATAAGAAGGTTTACAATAATGTAAATAGCAATAATGAAATGCAAACCAAGGATCACGCCGATTTTAGAGTGGTTCGGTCAAATGACCAACTCCACTTGCGAGGCCCCTCTTCGATGAGGCTCCCACCTTCCACTAGCAAGTCTCTTGAAATGGAAGGGTAAATACCCCTCTTACAACTCTTTACAAGCGGTTCACTCTCTTACAGATTTTCGAGAAGAGATGAGGTGAACACTAGCAAATTGAAAAGAAGACAAGCCAACACTTTTCTAAGACCTTTCTCTCAAACTCTTGCTGCTCAAAAAGTTATGTTCTCAGCTGAGATTTGAGGGGTATTTATAGGCCTCAAGAGGATTCAAATTTGGGCTCCAAAATTTGGGCTCCAAAATTCAAATTCTCTTTGGGTTCCCGATACTGGCGGTGCCACCGCCCAGCCCAGGAGGTGTCACCGCCCAGCACTCGGGTGCTAGGCGGTGCCACCGCCCAACCCTCCGGTTCACTTGGTTTGGCTTACTTTTAGCCCAAACCAAATCTGACTTTGGCCCTAATTGGCCCCTAACCAGGATATAGGATTATCTTCTTAATCCTAATCCTAATTACAAGTGAACTACATAACAAAACACATCCTAAGCAATTTATTAACCGCGAACGTCAAGTCTTGTTCGGTGAGCTTTCGACGAACTTCCTTCGACGGGTCCAAGCACGCCTCGAACTTGTGATGACTTTAATGAGTAGCTGAGACTTCTCAGTGATCTCGCGAACCTCCGACGATCTCTTCGTGAACTTCCAACAGTTCCCGATTTCTTCTCGGTTTTGGTTCGGCAGCATCTCCGGCGATTCTTGGACTCTTAAACGTTCATCAAACTCGACTCGGTATACTTGCTTTGTGTTTTCTGTTTATCGTAGTTAATCCTGCACACTTAACTCAATAATATGGATTAGATCAAATAACCCATCAATTGATTTTATCATCAAAATCCGAGATTCAACAGAATCATCGAGCAAAGCGGGCAAAGCCCACGTCAACCTTTTATCTAATAAATGCATCCCTTCCGGAAGTCGGGGTTTGTTGCACGATTAGCTCTAGAATTACTACGGTTATCGAAAGTAGCACGTACCATCAAACAAACTATAACTGATTTAATGAGCCATTCGCAGTTTCACAGTCTGAAATAGTTCATACTTACACATGCATGGCTTAATCTTTGAGACAAGCATATGACTACTGGCAGGATCAACCAGGTAGCACGTCCTGTACGACGCCAAGCCAAACATGCCGACCCATTACCACAAGGGAAAGGGGGGCAATGATGGGAAGGCTGTCATCCGTCGAAGGGCGAGCAAGAAAGCCAACCGATCATGTGCCAAGAGTCCAAAGACCCATGGTACATTCTTATCCACTGCATCCAAGAGCACTCACGTGAACACTGGAGCCACTCGAGACGAGAGGTCTGAGACATGAGAAGTGGATAAGCGAGGTAAACGATGTCTATTTCCAAAGGAACTAGGTAGATTGTACAGGCAACACACACATCTCCGTTCGAACAGAGTACCATTGAAGAGACTTGCAACGTCGGTGGTCAACTGCACAAAAGCAGGGAGCCCACCGCGGCATACAAATCTAACACTGCTCACATGCCGACACAGTCATCCCATCGGATAGCCCATCGCCAACCACGAGCAACAAAGACTCAAGTGGCTGATCAAATAAGGCAATCGACGACAAGACACCGCCGTGCACGAAGAAGTACAGAGCAATGCATTGTTGGCCACACAAGGAAGAAGAAGATTTCAATCGAAGGAAAAACGGCCCATAAACAAGCCAAAAACAGACCAAAACTGGCCATTTTCGGCTGACATTTTGCTTCGCTCACGTCATTCGCCGTAGAGCGCAAGAACTGCCCAAAAACTGGCCAAAACAGCCCCAAAACAGGCCAAAACTGGCCATTTTTGGCTGAGCGAACGAGCGGCGAGCGGCGGACAGCGCAGCTTAAGGAGAGGCAGCACCGTCCCCTCCTGCTATCGATCGCCCCCCCATACAGCCCTGTGCCACCCGGGAGTTCCAGGGTGCTGAGAGGGCTGATGTTTTGTTCCGCTCATGTCGTTCGCCGCCGTGGCACGCAAGAATTGCCCAAAAAAACTGGCAAAAACGGGCCAAAACTGGCCATTTTGGCTGAGCGACCGAGCGGCGGCGGACAGCGAGCGGGCGAAGCAGCACCGTCCCAGTTATCTGAACGTGCCATCCAGCCCTGTGCCACCCGGGGTTCCAGGGTGCTGAGATGGCTGACGTTTTGCTCGCTCATGTCGTTTCGCCGCGCACGCAAGAACTACCCAAAACTGGCCAAAACGGCCCAAAAGGTGCCAAAACTGGCCATTTTGGCTGAGCGAAGCGGCGGCGAAGCGACGGACAACGAGCGGCGCGAGAGGCAGCACCGTCCCTGGTATCTGAACGCCCCATCCAGCCCCCACCCGGGGTTCCAGGGTGCTGAGATGGCTGACGTTTTGATCCGCTCACGTCGTTCGCCGCACGCAAGAACAGCCCAAAAAACTGGCCAAAACTGGCCAAACATGGGCCAAACCTGGCCATTTTTTGGCTGAGCGAAGCGGCGACGGCGGCGGACAGCGAAGCGAATCGAGAGGCAGCACCGCATACCTGCTATCGAACACCCCATCCAGCCCTGTGCCACCCGGGGTTCCAGGGTGCTGAGATGGCTGACGGTTTGCTCCGGCTCACGTCGTTCGGCGCGCACGCAAGAAGTGACCAAAAACTGGCCAAAAAAGGGCCAAAACTTCGCATTTTTGGCTGAGCAAGTTGAAGGGCGAAGGCGGACAGCGAAAGCGGCGAGAGGCAGCACCGCCCCTGCTATCTGAACGCCCCATCCAGCCCTGTGCCACCCGAGGGGTTCAAGGGTGCTGAGATGGCTGACGTTTTGCTCTGCTCATGTCGTTCGCCTGCGGCACGCAAGAACTGCCCAAAATCTGGCCAAAACGGCCAAAAACGAGCCAAAACTGGCCATTTTTTTGCTGAGCGCGGCGGCGGCGGCGGCGGCGGACAGCGAAATGGAGGAGAGGCAGCACCGTCCCTGCTATCTGAACGCCCCATCCAGCCCTGTGCCACCCGGGGTTCCAGGGTGCTGAGATGGTTGTCGTTTGCTCCCGCCACGTCGTTCACCATAGCACGCAAGAACTGCCCAAAAACTGGCCAAAACTGGACAAAAACGGGCCAAAACTGGCCATTTTTGGCTGAGCGAGCGAGCGGCTAGCGGCGGACAAGGAGCGATGCGAGAGGCAGCACTGTCCCTGCTATACGAATGCCCCATCCAGCCCTGTGCCACCCGGGGGGTTCCAGGGTGCTGAGATGGCTGACGTTTTGCTCTGCTCATGTCGTTCGCCGCGGCACGCAAGAACTGCTCAAAAACTGGCCAAAACGCCAAAAAAACGGGCCAAAACTGGCCATTTTGGCTAAGCGAAGAAGCTGCGGCGGGCGGACAGCGAAGCGAAGGGAGAGGCAGCACCGCCCCCTGCTATCTGAACGCCCCATCCAGCCCTGTGCCACCCGGGGGTTCCAGGGTGCTGAGATGGCTGACGTTTTGCTCCGCTCATGTCGATTCGCCGCGCACGCAAGAACTGCCCATAAGCTGGCCAAAACGGCTAAAAAAACGGGCCAAAACTGGCCATTTCTGGTTGAGCGAAGCGGCGGCGAAAGTGGCGAACAGCCAGCGCGGAGAGGCAGCACCGTCCCTGCTATCGAACGCCCCATCCAGCCCTGTGCCACCCGGGGTTCCAGGGTGCTGAGATGGCTGACGTTTTTGCTCGCTCATGTCGTTCGCCGCGCGCACGCAAGAACTGCCCATAAGCTGGCCAAAACGGCCCAAAAACGGGCCAAAACTGGCCATTTCTGGTTGAGCGAAGCGGCGAAAGTGGCTTAACAGCAGCGGGCGAGAGGCAGCACCGTCCCTGCTATCTGAATGCCCCATCCAGCCCTGTGCCACCCGGGAATTCCAGGGTGCTGAGATGGCTGACGTTTTGCTCGCGCCACGTCGTTCGCCCGCGGCAAGCAAGAACTGCCCAAAAACTGGTTAAAACTGGCCAAAACGGGCCAAAAGTGGCCATTTTAGCTGAGCGAAGCGGCGGCGAAGCGGCGGACAACGAAATGGCGAGAGGCAGCACCGCCCCTGCTATCTGAACGCCCCATCCAGTCCTATGCAACCCGGGGGTTCCAGGGTGCTGAGATGGCTGACGTTTTGCTCCGCTCACGACGTTCGCCGCGTCACGCAAGAACTGCCCAAAAACTGGCCAAAACTGGCCAAAAACGGGCGAAAACTGGCAATTTTTGGTCGAGCGAGCGAGCGGCGAGCGGAGGACAGCGAGCGAAGCGAGAGGCAGCACCGTCCCTGCTATACGAACGCCTCATCCAGCCTTGTGCCACCCGGGGGATTCCAGGGTGCTGAGATGGCTGACGTTTTGCTCCACTCACGTCGTACGCCGCAGCACGCAAGAACTAGCCAAAAACAGGCCAAAACTGGCCATTTTTGGCTGAGCGAGCGAGCGGCGAGCGGTGGACAGCGAGCGAAGCGAGAGGCAGCACCGTCCCTGGTATACGAACGCCCCATCCAGCTCTGTGCCACCCGGGGGATTCCAGGGTGCTGAGATGGCTGACGTTTTGATCCGCTCATGTCGTTCGCCGCAGCACGCAAGAACTGCCAAAAAACTGGCCAAAACTGGCCAAAAATGGGCCAAAAATGGCCATTTTTGGGTGAGCGAGCGAGCGGCGAGCGGCGGATAGCGAGCGAAGCGAGAGGCAGCAACGTCCCTGCTATACGATCGCCCCATCCAGCGCTGTGCCACCCGGGGGATTCCTGGGTGCTGAGATGGCTGACGTTTTGCTCCGATCACGTCGTTCGCCGTGACACGCAAGTACTGCCCAAAAATTGGCCAAAACTGGCCAAAAATGGGCCAAAACTGGCCATTTTTGGCTGAGCGAGCGAGCGGCTAGCGGCGGACAGCGAGCGACGCGAGAGGCAGCACCGTCCCTGCTATACGAACGCCCAATCCAGCCCTGTGCCACCCGGGGGGTTCCAGGGTGCTGAGATGGCTGACGTTTTGCTCTGCTCATGTCGTTCGCCGCGGCACGCAAGAACTGCTCAAAAACTGGACAAAACGGCCCAAAAACGGGACAAAACTGGCCATTTTTGGCTGAGCGAGCGAGCGGCGAGCGGCGGACAGCGAGCGAAGCGAGAGGCAGCACCGTCCCTGCTATACATACGCCCCATCCTGCCCTGTGCCACCCGGGGTGTTCCAGGGTGCTGAGATGGCTGACGTTTTGCTCCGCTTATGTCGTTCGTCGCGGCACGCAAGAACTGCCCATAAACTGGCCATAACGGCCCAAAAACGGGCCAAAACTGGCCATTTCTGGCTGAGCGAGCGAGCGGCGAGTGGCGGACAGCGAGCGAAGCGAGAGGCAGCACCGTCCCTGCTATACGAATGCCCCATCAATCCCTGTGCCACCCGGGGAATTCTAGGGTGCTGAGATGGCTGACGTTTTGCTCCGCTCACGTCGTTCGCCGCGGCACGCAAGAACTGCCCAAAAACTGGCCAAAACTGGCCAAAAACGGGCCAAAACTGGCCATTTTTGGTTTAGCGAGCGAGCGGCGAGCGGAGGACAGCGAGCGAAGAGAGAGGCAGCACCGACCCTGCTATACGAATGCACTATCCAGCCCTGTGCAACCCGGGCGGTTCCAGGGTGCTGAGATGGCTGACGTTTTGCTCCGCTCAAGTCGTTCGCCGCGGCACGCAAGAACTGCCCAAAAACTGGCCAAAACGGCCCAAAAACGGGCCAAAACTGGCCATTTTTGGCTGAGCGAGCGGCGGACAGCAAGCGTAGTGAGAAGCAGCACCGTCCCTGGTATACGAACGCCCCATCCAGCCCTGTGCCACCCGGGGGGTTCCAAGGTGCTGAGATGGCCGACGTTTTGCACTGCTCATGTCGTTCGGCACGGCACACAAGAACTGCACAAAAACTGGCCAAAACGGGCCAGAAATGGGCCATAACTGGCCATTTTTGGCTGAGCGAGCGAGCGACGAGCGGCGGACAGCGAGCGAAGCGAGAGGCAGCACCATCCTTGCTATACGAACGCCCCATCCAGCCCTATGCCACCCGGGGGGTTCCAGGGTGCTGAGAAGGCTGACGTTTTGCTCCGCTCACGTCGTTCGCCGCGGCACGCCAGAATTGCCCAAAAACTGGCCAAAACGGACCAAAAAGGGGCCAAAACTGGCCATTTTTTGAGCGAAGCGAAGGCGGCGGCGGCGGACAGCGAAGCGAAGCGAGAGGCAGCACCGTCCCTGCTATACGAACGTCCTATCCAGCCCTGTGCCACCCGGGGGGTTCCAGGGTGCTGAGATGGCTGACGTTTTGCTCCGCTCACGTCGTTCGCCGCGGCACGCAAGAACTGCCCAAAAACTGGCCAAAACTGGCAAAAAACGGGCCAAAACTGGCGATTTTTGGCTGAGCGAGCGAGCGGCGAGTGGCGGACAGCGAGTAAGCGAGAGGCAGCACCGTCCCTGCTATACGAACGCCCCATCCAGCCTTGTGCTACCCGGGGGGGTTCCAGGATGCTGGTATGGCTGACGTTTTGCTACGCTCATGTCGTTCGCTGCGGCACGCAAGAACTGCCCAAAAACTAGCCAAAACTGGCCATTTTTGGCTGAGCGAGCGAGCGGCGATCGGCGGACAGCGAGCGAAGCGAAAGGCAGCACCGTCCCTGCTATACGAATGCCCCATCTAGCCCTGTGCCACCCGGGGGGTTCCAAGGTGCTGAGATGGCTGACGTTTTGCTCCGCTCATGTCGTTCGCCGTGGCACGCGAGAACTGCCCAAAAACTGGCCAAAACAGCCTAGAAACGTGCCAAAACTGGCTATTTTTGGCTGAGCGAGCGAGCGGCGAGCGACGGATAGCGAGCGAAGCGAGAGGCAGCACCGTCCCTACTATACAAACGTCCCATCTAGCCCTGTGCCACCCGGAGGGTTCTAGGGTGCTGAGAAGGCTGACGTTTTGCTCCGCTCATGCCATTTGCCACGGCACGCAAGAACTGCACAAAAACTGGCCAAAACGGCCCAGAGACGGGCCAAAACTGGCCATTTTTGACCGAGCGAGCGAGCGAGCGGCGAGCGGCGAACAGCGAGCGAAGCGAGAGGCAGCACCGTCCCTGCTATGCGAACGCCCCATCCAGTCCTGTGACACCTGGGGGGTTCCAGGGTGCTGAGATGGCTGACGTTTTGCACCGCTCATGTCGTTCGCCACGGCACGCAAAAACTGCCCGAAAACTAGACAAAATGGAACAGAAACGGGCCAAAACTGGCCATTTTTGGCTGAGCGAGCGAGCAGCGAGTGGCGGACAGCGAGCGAAGCGAGAGGCAGCACCGTCCCTGCTAAACGAACGCCCCATCCAGGCCTGTGCCACCCGGGGGGTTCCAGGGTGCTGAGATGGCTGACGTTTTGCTCCGTTCACGTCGTTCGCCGCGGCACGCAAGAACTGCCCAAAAACTGGCCAAAACTGGCCATTTTAGGCCGAGCGAGCGGCGAGAGGAGGACAGCGAGCGAAGCGAAAGGCAGCACCGTCCCTGCTATACGAACGCCCCATCCAGCCATGTGCCACCCGGGGTTTCCAGGGTGCTGAGATGGCTGACGTTTTGTCTCGCTCATGTCGTTTCGCGCGCACGCAAAAGCTGCCCAAAACGGCCTGAAAAACGGGCCAAAACTGGCCATTTTTGGCTGAGCGAAGCGAAGCGGCGAAGCGGGGACAGCGAAGCGGGCGAGAGGCAGCACCGCACCTGCTATCGAACGCCCCATCCAGCCCTGTGACACCCGGGGGGGTTCCAGGGTGCTAAGATGGCTGAAGTTTTTCTCGCGCCACGCCGTTCGGCCGCGACACGCAAGAACTGCCCAAAAACCATAAAAAACGGGCCAAAATGGCCATTTTGGTTGAGCGAAGCGAAGCGCCGTCGGCGGACAGCGAAGCGAAGGAGAGGCAGCACCGGCCCCTGCTATACGAACGCCCCATCTAGCCCTGTGCCACCCGGGGTTCCATGGTGCTGAGATGGCTGACGTTTTGCTCGCTCATGTCGTTCGTCGCGGCACGCAAGAACTGCCAAAAACTGGCCAAAACGGCCCAAAAGCGGGCCAAAACTAGCCATTTTGGCTGAGCTGAAAAAGCGGGCGAGCGGCGGACAGCGAAGCGAAGCAAGAGGCAGCACCATCCCTGCTATACGAATGCCCCATCCAGCCCTGTGCCACCCGGGGGGTTCCAGGGTGCTGAGATGGCTGACGTTTTGCTCTGCTCATGTCGTTCGCCATGGCACGCAAGAACTGCCAAAAAACTGGCCAAAACGGCACAAAAACGAGCCAAAACTGGCCATTTTTGGTCGAGGGACCGAGCGGCGGACAGCAAGCGAAGCGAGAGGCAGCACTGTCCCTGCTATACGAATGCCCCATCTAGCCCTGTGCAAACCGGGAGGTTCCAGGGTGCTGAGATGGCTGTTGTTTTGCTCCGCTCATGTCGTTTGCCACGGCACGCAAGAACTGCTAAAAAACTGGCCAAAATGGCACAGAAACGGGCCAAAACTGGCCATTTTTGGCCGAGCGAGCGAGTGGCGAGCGGCGGACAGCGAGCGAAGCGAGAGGCAGCACCGTCCCTGCTATACGAACGCCCCATCCAGCCCTGTGCCACCCGGGGGGTTCCAGGTTGCTGAGATGGCTGACGTTTTGCACCGCTCATGTCGTTCGCCACGGCACGCAAAAACTGCCCAAAAACTGGCCAAAACGGCCCAGAAACGGGCCAAAACTGGCCATTTTTGGCTGAGCGAAGGCGGCGGCGGCGACGGACAGCGAGCGAAGAGAGGCAGCACCGCCCCTGCTATATTTAACGCCCCATCCAGCCCTGTGCCACCCGGGGTTCCAGGGTGCCGATATGGCTGACGTTTTTTTCGCTCATGTCGTTCGCCACGGCACGCAAGAACTGCCCAAAAATGGCCAAAACGGCCCAGAAACGGGCCAAAACTGGCCATTTTGGGCTTAGCGAGCTAGCGGCGGACAGCGAGTGAAGCGAGAGGCAGCACCGTCGCTGCTATACGAATGTCCCATCAGCCCGGTGCCACCCGGGGGGTTCCAGGGTGCTGAGATGGCTGACGTTTTGCTCCACTCATGTCGTTTGCCACGGCAAGCAAGAACGGCCCAAAAACTGGCCAAAACTGGCCATTTTTGGCAGAGCGATCGAGCGGCGATTGGCGGACATCGAGCGAAGCGAGAGGCAGCACCGTCCCTGCTATACGAATGCCCCATCTAGCCCTGTGCTACCCGGGGGGTTCCAGGGTGCTGAGATGGCTGATGTTTTGCTCCGCTCACGTCGTTCGCCGCGACACGCAAGAACTGCCCAAAAACTGGCCAAAACTGTTCATTTTGGCTGAGCGACCGAAGCAGCAGCGGCGGGCGGACACCGAAGCGGTTCAAGAGGCAGCACCGTCCCTGCTAT
>LS990920.1:22818570-22853570 GCA_900464855.2 Musa schizocarpa
TATTTATAGGCCTCAAGAGGATTCAAATTTGGGCTCCAAAATTTGGGCTCCAAAATTCAAATTCTCTTTGGGTTCCGATCTTTGGGTGGTGCTGCCAAAGCAGGTGCCACCTTGCCATTTTCGGGTCTTTGGACGGTGCAAACCAGCCCAGGAGGTGTCACCGCCAGACCCTCGATTCACTTGGTTTTGCTTTACTTTTAGACCAAACCAAATCTGACTTTTGGCCCCAGTTGGCCCCTAACTAGGATATAGGATTATCTTCTTAATCCTAATCCTAATTACAAGTGAACTACATAACAAAACACATCCTAAGCAATTTATTAACCGCTGAATGTCAAGTCTTGTTCCGACGAAGCTTTCCGAATTTAACTTCCTTCGACGGGGTCCAAGCACGCTCCTGAACTTGTGATGACTTTAAAGAGTAGCTGAGACTTCTTGGTGATCTCTGCGAACCTCCGGATTCATCTCTTGGCGAACTTCCAACAGGTTCTGATTTTTCTCGGTTGGTTCAGAAGATCTCCCACGATTCTTGAACTCTTAAACGCTCATCAACTTCGACTCCGTATTCTTGCTTTGTATTTTCTGTTTATCATAGTTAATCCTGCACACTTAACTCAATAATATGGATTAGATCAAATAACCCCATCAATTGATTTTATCATCAAAATCCGAGATTCAACAATCTCCCCTTTTTGATGATGACAATCAATTGATGACGATGTTAAACATAACTCCCCTATCTATATGCCATATTATGAGAAGATAAAACCACTTGAATTCCATCCCATTGATTCAAGCATAACCCGATAAGTTCTAACCATAGAGCTTATCGTGATCCTCATTAAACAATAGTGAGTACAAAACTTCTATGAAAATCATAAGTTAAATGAAAAGGACCTAATTTTACTACGATAGAAGATAAAGATTTTCAATATAAATTTTATGATTTAGATGTAAGGCATGCTTTCAATATGATCAATCAATCTTGTGATATTTTCAAGGATTTTGCAAGGCATATTTTGTCATGCTATTAAGAATGATATAAGTCATCACTTTTCTCCCCCTTTGTCATCAACAAAAAGGGAAATGAGACTTGAAGCACATATTTTGTCATACAACGATTTTATCATTGAAAATTAAGTATGCAAAAATATTTACGCAGAGTTCATTTTAGAGGAAAATTCAGCATGCATTCATATTATCTAATCTCTTCTTTCTATAAATAATAGAAATTGTAGATGTACAAGAGAGAGATTGGGATAAAAAAAAATTCAAGTAGTAATTTCATAAAGTCAAGATCATAATTCGAATACAAACTCATTCAAATTGTTAAATTCATTAAAATCTCAACATTACTTTTCAATCATCATATAAGGCATTTAAAGAATTTTGAAACATAGGAGAATGATTAATTTAAGCATACAATGTTTCAAGTCATGAATGCAAATACTTTCATATTTGTAAGTATCAATTCATGAATGCCAAAAGATATTATTTGTGATTCCAATTTTGCAAGATCAAGATTATGATTTAGATAAAACTTATTTAAATCAAATCGATAACTTGAAATTCATAATCAAGTCATCAAAATCGATTTCGAGATTTCACAACATGTCATATGGAATTTGAAGGAGAATGATTAGATTCACCGAGAGATGGAAAGAAGCTGACGGAAAATCCAATCAAACAAGTTTATTGTTTAGGGACAATTTAACATACCTAATTCCCTTCTAATGAATTCAAATTGGTCTTCATTCAAGGCTTTTGTGAATATATCTGCTAATTGATGCTTTGTGTCAATGAATTCTAGAACAACATTATTGTTAAGGACATGATCGCATATGAAATGATGCCTAACGTCGATGTGCTTAGTTCTAGAATGCTGAATTGGATTTTTAGTAAGACATATGGCACTAGTATTATCACATTTTATGGGAATATTTTTAAAGTGAATTTCATAGTCTTCCAATGTATTTTTTCATCCAAACAACTTGTGCACAAAGATGCACTCAAGAAGAATGTATTGGCTTCCGTAGATAGTTGTTCACGACACCGGGTCCGATGAGCTAACCGTCCAATAACTCCCTTTTGGTCCTTGCAACCACGGACCAAAATGCTTAAGCGGGGACGTAACGTAGTACACTCATCGTGCCCTTATAAGCTAAATCACACACATTCCCCACTTCCGATGTGGGACTAATGGGATATTACATTATCCCCAACTCAATTAGCTTGACGCCCCTCGTCAAGGCCAGACATATCCCATGATCGAACCCTAGCACGATTGCATGTGAGGTTTAACTCGGTGGTGGCTCCACGCCGTGGATGAGTTCTCTCGACTCCATCCACGGGTAGCCCTTTCCTACTCGAGCCCTCTCACCCTGCCCAAATGCTAGGTCGGCTCTGATACCACCTCTGTCACACCCCTCAAACAATATCGACAATATTTAAAATTTTCATCATAACTAACCCAGGATCCAAGCACACATTTGAGGTCACTAAGAAAACATTCAGATCAAAACTTCACCTCTATAGTTTACAAATTCATAATCCTGTGCAATTCATAAACATACCACTCATCACTCGATAATTCATACAATCAGAACTCAACTCATCAAAATAATAACCACAATATAAATTCACAAACGGGGAAGTCTTTGCAGTCACCAAACCAACGATTACCATAAGATCATATCATTACACCTAATTTAACTTAACATACCAAAATCCTATACATGAGGGATCCTTAATCTTACACAAAATCCACAGGTTTAGATTCATCGTCACATTTCATAAGATGCAGTATATCTTATATAACAAATACACATATGCTAACAAAGATCTGCCCAAAATCTTCTAAACTTTCCCGCCTCACCAATCTTATCATTTAAGCAAGCAATATGCTATCCTAAAAAAAAATTTATCAACAAACGGGGTGAGCATAAAGAGCTCGGCAAGTGACTAACATATCCATATCAAAATAGTATAACTTCCAAAGAGATACAATTCCAAAATACAAGGCAGAATATATACGATTTCGTAGACATAATATCATTAAGAGCAGAAACACAATTGTCCTTTCAATCTTACATATTTGGTTCCCGACAGATTGGGGCATGGAGTAATTGGAGCATATCAAGAACAAAGGTAACATATCGGAGTTTATCAATGGCATATAAAATGTTTCAAACATATCAACGGCATATGGAACATTTGAAGCAAAATCATCGGTGAATGAACATATCGAGCATATCAAAACAAATATCGCATAGAAGCTCAAACGTCGTCCTTGACGTTGCAATCATATCATTCTTATCCGAGCATGAACAAAACAACTCACCAAAACTCTGGATGTCATATCAAGCATATAGAAGGTGTGGTGGGATCTCGGTCGAATGTGATTCATCCATTTCTGAATGACCACTGACAAAAGTCTCCCACGTCTGGGAGATCCATCCACCCACGTCTAGGTGAAGTCGAGGGGCCGGCAGAGCAACGAGGCTCTAAGCATATCCCACGGAGCGGACCCCACAGAGCGGGTAATAAGCGCATCCCACAGAGCGGGACCCCACGGGAGCTGGTAATAAGCGCGATACCCTTTACCATTTCTGGCAAAGGTCCAGACAATCCCATACACCAGAGTACAAGAGGGCAGTTTTAACAATAAATAGCATATATCGGAAGCGACGCTGAACAACGAACGTGCATGTGCCTTTTTTTCGAAACAATATTTGAAACAAAAAGAACAAATCTCTCACAAATGTATTCAGATTTGGAATGAAATAAAACAAGAGTGTACAGGAATTTCCAAGCAATCATATTTAGCTCAAATCCAATAAGAAGGTTAAACGAATTCAAATATCCAAAGGAACGGGCAGAATATGCGAAATCGACCAAAGCTCGATTTCGGGACAGAATTCCAGTGGCACATCAAACAAATATTTCAGAATATCAATTATGCTCCAATACCCATAAGAAAACTATGGTCGAACCATATATCAATCTATATTCTGATGGAACAAATTTCATATGAAACAGGGTTCCCAACGCGGAGTTACCTTTGATTTGGTAACACAAGATCAAAAACACAATCACTGGTTTGCAGAATTTATAGGGTCGGATTCAACAGACAATAGGGTAGGCAATTGAAATCCAAAATTTTCAAACTATAAGTCAAAAGAAAGATTTTCAAGTCTAGTTTCAAATAAAATCAGTTTGGTACAATTCAGAATTTTCAACAGGGAGTTATAGGCATTTTAGTATCGACAAGTCAGAAATCTCGAACCCTGTTTTACAGCGTCTATAGGCTCAATTGAATCAGATGTTTGGGTAAGTATTCGGTGTCCAAAATCTACAAAATCAGTGTCAACAGGAAGATATAAGAGTCTAATTTTCAAACAAAATAGTTCCTGCCCGAATTCACATTTTGTACTAAAACTTATAGCTGAAATAGTGTATAGGGGTCAGTTTACCAAAAAAGACTTCAAAATCCATGGTTCTATGTCCAAAGAGAGACATATCAGTTTCTAAATAGAAATCCTTCAATTTATTTTGATTCAACATAAAAACAGAGACTAAAAATTCTGTAGGATGGGGTTAGAACACTTGTCTTTGAGAATTTTGACCCGAAGTGAAAAGATTAAAGCAAGAACCCTAAAAACCCCAATTTTTTTCTCTTCTTCTTCTTCTTCTTCTTCTTCTTCTTCTTCTTCTTCTTCTTCTTCTTCTTCTTCTTCTTCTTCTTTCTTTCTTTCTTTCTTTCTTTGATCACCCACGAGCTGCCTTCTCTGCTTCCTTAAGAACGAAGGCAGAGAGGCTTAAATGGTGGAATTTGTCATTTTGTGTGTTTTGCAGTTTAGTCCTTGTTTTTATCATATTCACGATTAAGTCCTTAGGGTTTACATATAGGTCCTCAGATTCTTTTTTTTTTTTTTTGAACAGATCTCCCAAATCTTACAAATAAGTTACCTCTGATTCATACTCTATTTCTTTTGTCAATTTAAAATAAATGCTTACATTATCACCAGAAATTTATATGAAAATTCGGAAATGAGGGGTGTTACAATAGTGCTACTGAATTTTATTTCTTGGAAGTCCAAGAAACAAGTGCATGTCCTAAAAATTGGCATTTCCGGATGTACTTTTTCTATCTATCCTACATCCGCCAAAATCGGCATCCGCGTAAGTCATTAAATCAAATTTTTCAGATTTTGGATACCATAAACCTAAATTTGGAGTTCCTTTAAGATACCTAAATATTCTTTTAACACTTTTAAGATGAGATAGTTTAGGATTTGATTGAAACCTAGCACAAAGTCCTACACTAAACATAATATCTGGTCTAGTAGCAGTAAGGTAGAGTAGACTACCTATCATTCCCCTATATGTTTTTTGATCGAAATTTTCACTATTTTCATTCATATCTAACTTAGTCGAAGTACTCATAGGGGTGTTTATTACTTTTGAATTATCCATGTTAAATCGTTTTAACAATTCTAATGTATATTTAGATTGGTTAAGAAATATACCATCCTTAAGTTGTTTGATTTGAAATCCTAAAAAAAGAAAGTTAATTCCCCATTAAACTCATTTCAAATTCATGACTCATAGATTTGGCAAATGATTCACATAGTGATTCATCAGAAGAGCCAAAAAAAATAATATCGTCAACATAAATTTGCACAATAAGAAAATTATTTTCAAAATGTTTAATAAACAATATAGTATCAACCTTGCCTTTGGTAAAATTATTTAAAAAAAAAAGAACTAAGCCTTTCATACCAAGCTCTAGGAGCTTGTTTCAAGCCATAGAGAGCCTTAGTCAATTTGAATACATGATTAGGAAGAAGAGAATTTTCAAATCCGGGAGGTTGTTCGACATATACTTCTTCAGATATAAAACCATTCAAGAAGGCACTTTTGACATCCATTTGAAATAGTTTAAAATTATAACTACTAGCATAGGCAAGAAGCATCCTTATGGCTTCTAATCGAGCCATGGGAGCGAAGGTTTCTTCATAATCGATACCTTCTTCTTGGTTGAAACCTTTGGCCACTAATCTAGCCTTGTTTCTAACCACGATATCATTTTCGTCTTGCTTGTTTCTAAAGACCCACTTAGTACCAATGACTAAATGGTCACTAGGTCTAGGAACAAGCTCCCACACCTTGTTTCTCTCAAATTGATTCAGTTCCTCTTGCATTGCAATAATCCAAAAATCATCTTTTATGGCCTCGTCAATGCACTTAGGTTCGATTTGAGAGATGAAGGCGGCATTAGCACAAAAATTCTTGAAAGAGGAACGAGTTTGAACCCCTTTAGATGTATCCCCTATAATTAGCTCCTTTGGATGAGCATCTATATACTTCCATTCCTTAGGTTAGGAAATTTCGGAAGAAGTGCATCCAAGTTACTATTTTGAGGATGGGGTTCATTTAAATTCAAATTATCAAAACCAAGATCATCATCAAAATCATTTTTCTTAAAATTTGAGACTTCATTAAAAACTACATGAATAGACTCTTCAATTACTAAGGTTCTTTTATTAAAAACCCGAAAAGCTTTCGAAACGGAAGAGTAACCAAGAAAGATGCCTTCATCGGATTTTGCATCAAATTTTCCTAAGGCATCCCTTTCATTTAAAATAAAGCATTTACAACCGAAAACTTTAAAATAGAAATATTTGGTTTTTTTGTTATTCCATAATTCATAGGGAGTTTTTGATAAGGAAGGTCTTATTAGGACTCTATTCATGATGTAGCAAGTCAGATTTTACGCCTTCAGCCCAAAAATACTTAGGTAAACTATGTTCATTTAACATAGTTCTTGCCATTCTTGTAGGTTTCTATTTTTTCTTTCAACTACTCCATTTTGTTGGGGATTTCTTGGAGTGGAGAAGTTATGGTTGTATCCATTAACTTCACAAAAATTTTAAAAGTCATGGTTTTGAAATTCGCCACCATGATCACTCCGAATTGATGAAATCATGAACCCTTTTTCGTTTTGAGTGAGTTTACAAAATTTAGAGAAACACTTGAAACAATCACTTTTGTGAGCTAAGAAATAGGTCCAAGTGTATCTAGAGTAGTCATCCACAATCACAAAAGCATATTTGCTTCCACCTAGACTTGTTGTATCAATTGGTCCAAATAAGTCCAAATGGATCAATTGTAACGGTCTAGTGGAGCTAATTTGATTTTTTGGTTTGAAGCTTGTTTTTATTTGTTTCCCTAGTTGACATGCATCGCATACCTTATCTTTAATAAACTTCATATTCGGAATCCCTCGTACTAATTCTTGAGATGAGATTTTAGATATTGTTTTCATGCTTGCATGGCCTAATCTCCAATGCCAAAGCCAAGCATCATCATTTATGGAGAAACACATTTCATTACTTAGTTCATCAAGATTGATGGTATAGACATTATTTTGTTTTTAAAGCAATCATAGTCATGTTATGATTTGTTTTTCAATAATGCACATATTTGATTCAAATCTAACGATATAACCTTTATCGATAATTGACTAATGCTCAATAGATTATGTTTTTAATCCATCAACTAGTAACACATCATCAATGGAAAACTTGATTTGTTACCTATGGTTCCTGCCAATGATTTTGCCTTTGTTGTTGTCTCCGAAGGTGACATAGCCTTAAATCCATGCTAGTGAGCTTGGTGAATTGGGATGGATCTCCGGTCATATGCCTTGAGCATCCACTATCAAGATACCATCTCTTGCTCCTAGCATGTGATGGTGTATGTTTCTACAAGAAGGAATTATTTTTTAGGTACCCATTTACTTTTGGGTGCCTCAAAAACTAATCTAACTTTTTTATCATGTTGCATAGACTTGATCATGGTTCCTTTAGGAACCCAAATCAATTTGTTGGGACTAATTTTCTTGAATGGACATTGGTAAGTTTATGTCCATATTTGCAACAAAAGTTGCAATTGCTTTGATGTTGAACATGTAAGATAGGACCTTTAACGAAGGTGGTTGGATTTTGGTGAGTACTTCTCACAAATCCGATTCCACTCCTTTTGGGAACGTGACCCTTATTTGTAAGGATCATGTTTAAGGACTTGCTACCGAACCTCTAATTTCTTCAAGGTGTCCTTAAGTACTAAGTTCTCATTTTGGAGAGTTTATAAATCATGACATTTAACACATGGAGCTAGACAATCATGATATTCAGTTTTTAATTTATCAAAAGCACAAGTAAGACTATCATGCTCCTTTCTTAGCAATTTGTATTTTCTACTAATTGTCTTTACATTCATCAAATAACTCATGGAAGGCATTTAATAAATCATGATAAGGTAAATCTGCATTAATTAAATCCGTTACCTCTTCTTCGAAGGCCATTAGGGCGTAGTGAGCAACTTGCTTTCGGTGTTGGACTCCTCTTCTTCGGATGTGCTTGAGTCATCCCATGTTGCCTTGAGCCTTCTTCTTTGGTGTTCTCTTTTTTGGCTTGAGGGCAATCGTTCTTGTAGTGTCCCGTTTTTTTTGCATTCATAGCAAATCACTTGGTCCTTCTTTTGTTCAAATTTATTTTTTGTATTATTTTTAAATTTGTTCTTCCTTAAATATTTTTTGAATTTTTTGAGTCAAAAGTGCAATGTCATTGTCACTGTCCTCATCACTTGATGTTCCTTTCAAGTGGTCTTCTTGTGATTTGAGTGCCATATCCTTCCTGTTCTTTGGAAGGGGGTTCTCGAGCTTCGTCATGAGCTTGACATGTCATTTAAGAGGTCATTAGAGACCCAATGAGTTCTTCAAGAGGGAATGTTTTAAGGTCTTTGGCCTCTTGAATGGTCGTAACTTTTGGATCCCAACTTTTAGGGAGGGATCTTAAGATTTTAGTTACTAGTTCAAAGTTAGTAAAATCTTTACCAAGAGCTTTGAGTCCATTGATGACATCCGTAAACCGGGTGTACATGTCTCGATGGACTCACTTGGTTTCATTCTGAAAAGTTCGTGAAGAGTGCACAAGAATATTGATTTTGGACTCTTTCACTGGCTAGTGCCTTCGTGAGTGACCTCAAGAGTTCTCCAAATATCAAAAGCCGAATCACAAATTGAAACACGATTAAATTCTTTTTTTTGTCTAGTGCACAAAACAAGGCATTCATAGCCTTTGCATTTAAAGCAAAAAACCTTCTTCTCCAATTCATTCCATTCGCCATCGGAAGAGAAGATTTTTGAAATCTGTTTTCAACAATAGTCCAAAGCTTCGAAATCCATAGAAATGAGGAAGATCCTCATCCGAGTCTTCCAATACGTGTAATCCGACCCATTAAACATAGGTGGACGAGTGATAGAATGGCCCTCTTGCATGCCGGAGTAAGCCATCTCTCTTAGGTATTAAACCAAATATGAGAGATAACCTTTCTCTGATACCAATTGTTAGGATCGGAGCAGCACTAAGAGGGGGGGTGAATTAGTGCAGCGGATTAAAACTTCGTATGAAGAGAGCGGAACTTGACAAGCTTAATCTTGAAAGCGTATTCTTAAATATGCGCAGCAAAAGTAATAAGGAACTAAAGCATATAAGAAGGTTTGCAATAATATAAATAACAATAATGAAACGCAAACCACGGATCACGTCGATTTTAGAGTGGTTCGGTCAAATGACCTACTCCACTTGCGAGGCCCCTCTTCGATGAGGCTCCCACCTTCCACTAGCAAGTCTCTTGAAATGGAAGGGTAAATACCCCTCTTACAACTCTTTACAAGCGGTTCACCCTCTTACAGATTTTCGAGAAGAGATGAGGTGAACACTAACAAATTGAAAAGAAAGCAAGCTAACACTTTTCTACGATCTTTCTCTCAAACTCTTGCTGCTCAAAAGGTTGTAATCTCAGCTGAGATTTGAGGGGTATTTATAGGGCTCAAGAGGATTCAAATTTGGGCTCTAAAATTTGGGCTCCAAAATTCAAATCCTCTTTGGGTTCCTGATGCTGGCGGTGCCACCGCCCAGCGTTCGGGTGTTGGGAGGTGCCACCGCCCAGCCCAGGAGGTGTCACCGCCCAGCCAGGCGGTGCCACCACCTGGCTGTCCGGTTAACTTGGTTTGGCTTTCTTTTAGCCCAAACCAAATCTGACTTTGGCCCCAGTTGGCCCCTAACTAGGATATAGGATTATCTTCTTAATCCTAATCCTAATTACAAGTGAACTACATAACAAAACACATCCTAAGCAATTTATTAACCCATGAACGTCAAGTCTTGTTCGGCGAAGCTTTCGGCGAACTTCCTTCGACGGGGTCCAAGCACGCTCCCGAACTTGTGATGACTTTAAAGAGTAGCTGAGACTTCTTAGTGATCTCTGCGAACCTCCGACAATCTCTTCGGCGAACTTCCAACAGGTTCCCGATTTCTTCTCGGTTGGTTCCGGTAGCATCTCCGACGATTCTTCGAACTCTTAAACGTTCATCGAACTCGACTCCGGTATTCTTGCTTTGTGTTTTCTGTTTATCGTAGTTAATCCTGCACACTTAACTCAATAATAGGGATTAGATCAAATAACCCATCAATTGATTTTATCATCAAAATCCGAGATTCAACAGAACCCCCCGGGTGGCACACGGATGGTTGGGGCGTTCGTATTGCAGGGACGGTGCTGCCTCTCGCTTCCCTCGCTGTCTGCCGCTCGCCGCTCGCTCCCTCAGCCAAAAATGGCCAGCTGTGGCCCGTTTTTCGCTAGTTTTGGCAAGTTTTTGTGCAGTTCTTGCGTGCCGCGGTGAACGACGTGAGCGGAGCAAAACGTCAACCATCTCATCACCCTGGAACCCCCCGAGTGGCACAGGTCTGGATGGGGTGTTCGTATAACAGGGACGGTGCTGCCTCTCGCTTCGCTCGATGTCCGCCGCTCGCCGCTCGTCGATCAGCGAAAAATGGCCAGTTTTGGCCCGTTTTTGGGCCGTTTTGGCCAGTTTTTGGGCAGTTCTTGCGTGCCGCGGCGAACAACATGAGCGGAGAAAAACGTCAGCCTTCTCAGCACCCTGGAACCCCTCGGGTGGCACAGGGCTGGATGGGGCGTTCGTATAGCAGGGAAGGTGCTGCCTCTCGCTTCCCTCGGTGTCCGCCGATCGCCGCTCGCTCGCTCAGCCAAAAATGGCCAGTTTTGGCCAATTTTTGGGCAGTTCTTGCGTGCCATGGCGAACGACATGAGCGGAGCAAAACGTCAGCCATTTCAACACCCTGGAACACCCCGAGTGGCACAGGGCTGGATGGGGCGTTCGTATAGCAGGGACGGTGCTGCCTTTCGCTTCGTTCGCTGTCCGCCGCTCGCCGCTCGCTCGCTCAGCCAAAAATGGCCAGTTTTGGCCCATTTCTGGGCCGTTTTGGCCAGTTTTTGGGCAGTTCTTGCATGCCGTGGCGAACGACGTGAGCGTTGCAAAACGTCAGCCATCTTAGCACCCTGGAACCCCCCGGGTGGCACAGGGCTGGATCGGACGTTCGTATACCAGGGACGGTGCTGCCTCTCGCTTCGCTCGCTGTCCGTCGCTCGCCGCTCGCTCGCTCAGCCAAAAATGGCCAGTTTTGGCCCGTTTTTGGGCCGTTTTGGCCAATTTTTGGGTAGTTCTTGCATGCTGCGGCGAACGACATGAGCGGAGCAAAATGTCAGCCATCTCAGCACCCTGGAACCCCCCGGGTGGCACAGGGCTGGATGGGGCGTTCGTATAGCAGGGATGGTGCTGCCTCTCACTTCGCTCGCTGTCCGCCGCTCGTTCAGTCAAAAATGGCCAGTTTTGGCCAGTTTTTGGGCAGTTCTTGCGTGCCATGGCGAACGTCATGAGCGGTGCAAAATGTCAGTCATCTCCACACCCTGGAACCCCCCGGGTGGCACAGGGCTGGATGGGGCGTTCGTATACCAGGGATGGTGCTGCCTCTCGCTTCGCTCGCTGTCTGCCGCTCGCCGCTCGCTCGCTCAGCCAAAAATGGCCAATTTTGGCCCTTTTTGGGCCGTTTTGTCCAGTTTTTGTGCAGTTCTTGCATGCCGCGGTGAACGACATGAGCGGAGCAAAAGCGTAAGCCATCTCAGCACCTTGGAACCCCGGTGGCACAGGGCTGGATGGGGCGTTCAGATAGCAAGTTTGGTGCTGCCTCTCGCCGCTTCGCTGTCCTCCGCTGCCGCCGCTTTCGCTCAACAAAAAAATGGTCAGTTTTTGGCCTGTTTTGGCCAGTTTTGGGCAGTTCTTGCGTGCCGGGCGAACGGCGTGATGAGCAAAAAAACGTCAGCCGTCTCAGCACCTTGGAACCCCTGGGTGGCACAGGGCTGGATGGGGCGTTCAGTATAGCAGGGGACGGTGCTGCCTCTCGCCGCCGCTTTCGCTGTCGCCGCTTCGCGCCGCTTGTTCGATCAGCCAAAATGGCCAGTTTTGGCCCGTTTTTGGCCAGTTTTGGCCAGCTTTTGGGCAATTCTTGCATGCTGCGGCCAACGACGTGAGCGGAGCATAACGTCAGCCATCTCAGCACCCTGGAATCCCCCGGGTGGCACAAGGCTGGATGGGGCGTTCGTATAGTAGGGACGGTGTTGCCTCTCGCTTCGCTCGCTGTCCGCCGCTCGCCGCTCACTAGCTCAGCCAAAAATGGACAGTTTTGGACCGTTTTTGGGCCGTTTTGGCCAGTTTTTGGGCAGTTCTTGCGTGCCGCGGCGATCGACATGAGCGGAGCAAAACGTCCACCATCTTAGTACCCTGGAAACACCCGGGTGGCACAGGGCTGGATGGGGCGTTTGTATAGCAGGGACGGTGCTGCCTCTCGCTTCGCTCGCTGTCCGCCTTCGCTTCGCCTTCGCTTCGCTCAGCCAAAATGGCCAGTTTTGGCCAGTTTTGGCCAGTTTTGGCCAGTTTTTGGGCAGTTCTTACGTGCCGCTGGCGAACGACGTGAGCGGAACAAAACGTCAGCCATCTCAGCACCCTGGAACCCCGGGTGGCACAGGGCTGGATGGGGCGTTCAGATAGCAGGGACGGTGCTGCCTCTGGCTTCATTGCTGTCCGCCCGCCGCCGCTTCGCTTCGCTCAGCTAAAATGGCCAGTTTTGGCCCCGTTTCACCGTTTTGGCCATTTTTGGGCAGTTCTTGCGTGCCGTGGCGAACGACATGAGTGGAGCAAAACGTCAGCCATCTCATCACCCTGGAACCCCTCGGGTGGCACAGGGCAGGATGGAACGTTCGTATAGTAGGGACGGTGCTGCCTATCGCTTCGCTCGCTGTCCGCCGTTCGCCGCTCGCTCGCTCAGCCAAAAATGTCCAGTTTTGGCCCGTTTCTGTGCCGTTTTGGCCAGTTTTTGGGCAGTTCTTGCGTGCTGTGGCAAACGACATGAGCGGAACAAAACGTCAGCCATCTCAGCACCCTAGAACCCCCCAGGTGGCACAGGGCTGGATGGGGCGTTCTTATAGCAGGGACGGTGCTGCCTCTCGCCGCTTCGTTAGTCGGCCGCCGCCACTGCCGCTCAGCCAAAATGGCCAATTTTGGCCAGTTTTTGGGCAGTTCTTTGCGTGCCGCGGTGAACGGCGTGGCGGAACAAAAACGTCAGCCATCTCAGCACCCTGGAACCCCTGGGTGGTACAGGGCTGGATGGGGCATTCAGATAGCAGGGACGGTGCTGCCTCTCGCTTCGCTTCGCTGTCCGTCCGCCGCCTGCATTCAACCAACCAAAAATGGCCAGTTTTGGCCCATTTTTGGGCGTTTTTGGCCAGTTTTTGGGCAGCTCTTGCGCGATGCGGCCGAACGACATGATGCGTGAACAAAGCGTCAGCCATCTCAGCACCCTGGAACCCCGGTGGCACAGGGCTGGATGGGGCTTTCAGATATTGCAGGGGACGGTGCTGCCTCTTGCTTATTTCGCTGTCGCCGCCGCGCCCTTCTTCGCTTCAGCCAAAATGGCCAGTTTTGGCCCTTTTGGCTAGTTTTGGCCAGTTTTTGGGCAGTTATTGCGTGCGCGTTTAACGGCGAACGACGTGGTGGAGCAAAACGTCAGCCATCTCAGCACCTTGAATCCCCTGGGTCGACAGGGCTGGATGGGACGTTCAGATAGCAGGGACGGTGCTGCCTCTCGCTTCGCTGTCCGCCGCTTCGCCCCTTGCTCGATCAGCCAAAAATGGCCAGTTTTGGCCCTTTTTTGGGCCATTTTGGCCAGTTTTGGCCAGTTCTTTGCGTGCCGTGGCGAACGACATTAGCGGAGCAAAACGCCAGCCATCTCAGCACCCTGGAACCCCGGGTGGCACAGGGCTGGATGGGGCGTTCAGATAGCAGGGACGGTGTTGCCTCTCGCCGCCGCTGTCCGCCCGCCGCCTTTCGGCTCGCTCAGCCAAAAATGGCCAGTTTTGTCCCGTTTTTGGCCAATATTGACCAGTTTTTGGGCAATTCTTGTGTGCCGCGGCGAACGACGTGAGCGGAGCAAAACGTCAGCCATCTCAGCGCCCTGGAACCCTCGGGTGGCACAGGGCTGGATGGGGCGTTTGTATAGCAGGGACGGTGCTGCCTCTCGCTTCGCTCACTGTCCGCCGCTCGCCGCTCGCTCGCTCAGCCAAAAATGGCCAGTTTTGGCCCGTTTTTGGCCAGTTTTGGCCAGTTTTTGGGCAGTTCTTACGTGCCGCGGCGAACGACGTGAGCGGAGCAAAACGTCAGCCATCTCATCACCCTGGAACCCCCCGGGTGGCACAGGGCTGGATGGGGCGTTCGTATACCAGGGACGGTGCTTCCTCTCGCTTCGCTCGTTGTCCGCCGCTCGCCGCTCGCTCGCTCTGCCAAAAATGCCAGTTTTGGCCCGTTTTTGGCCAGTTTTTGGGCAGTTCTTGCGTGCAGCGGCGAACGATGTGAGCGGAGCAAAACGTCAGCCTTCTCATCACCCTGGAACCCCCCGGGTGGCACAGGGCTGGATGGGGCGTTCGTATAGCAGGGACGGTGCTGCCTCTCGCTTCTGTCGCTGTCCACCGCTCACCGCTCGCTCGCTCAGCTAAAAATGGCCAGATTTGGCCCATTTCTGGGCCATTTTGGCCAGTTTTTTGGCAGTTCTTGCGTGCCGTGGCGTGTGACATGAGCGGTGCAAAACGTCAGCCCTTTCCGCACCCTGGAACCACCCGGGTGGCATAGGGCTGGATGAGGCGGTCGTATACCAGGGACGGTGCTGCCTCTCGCCGCCGCTGTCTGTCTGTCGCCGCTTTCGGTCAGCTCAGCCAAAATGGCTAGTTTTGGCCCATTTTTGGGCCGTTTTGGCCAGTTTTGGGCAGTTCTTGCGTGCGCTTGGCGAAACGACATGAGCGGAGCAAAACGTCAGCCATCTCAGCACCCTGGAACCCCCGGTGGCAACAGGGCTGGATGGGGCGTTCAGATAGCAGGTTCCGGTGCTGCCTCTGGCTTGGCTCGTTGTCCTCCCTTCCTGCTTTCGCTTGCTCAGCCAAAATGGCCAATTTTGACCAGTTTTTGGCCAGTTTTTGGGCAGTTCTTGCATGCTGTGGCGAACGACGTGAGCGGAGCAAAACGTCAGCCATTTCAGCACCCTGGAACCCCCCGGGCGGTACAGGGTTGGATGGGGCGTTCTTATAGCAGGGACGGTGCTGCCTCTCGCATTGCTCGCTGTCCGTCACTCGCCGCTCGCTCGCTCAGCCAAAAATGTCCGGTTTTGGCCCGATTCTGGGCCGTTTTGGCCAGTTTTTTGGCAGTTCTTGCGTGCCATGGCGAACGACATGAGCGGAACAAAACGTCAGCCATCTCAGCACCCTAGAACCCCCCAGATGGCACAGGGCTGGATGGGGCGTTCGTATAGCAGGGACGGTGCTGCCTCTCGCTTCGCTCGCTGTCCGCCGCTCGCCGCTCTCTCGCTCAGCCAAAAATGGCCAGTTTTGGCCCCTTTTTGGGCAGTTCTTGCGTGCAGCGCTTAACGGCGTGATGAACAAAACGTCAACCATCTCAGCACCCTGGAACCCCCGGGTGGCACAGGGCTGGATGGGGCATTCGTATAGCAGGGACGGTGCTGCCTCTCGCTTCGCTCGTTGTCAGCCGCTCGCCGCTCGCTCGCTCAGCCAAAAATGGCCAGTTTTTGGGCCATATTGGCCAGTTTTTGGCCAAGATATGGAACGGTTATTAATGAACTTCTTCTGGAATGGCACAAATGATAAGGCAATGCATATGGTAAATTGGGATAGCATTTGCAAACCGAAAGATGAAGGGGGGCTAAACTTGAGAAATACTAGAGATTGGAATCAAGCATGTCTGGTGCAGCAATTGTGGGATCTTTTGCAAAACAAATATTCCTTATGGTCACATTGGGTTTCTGCTAGGTATCTTTCAAAAGAATCAATCTGGGAAATTTCAACAAGAACAATCCACTCTGCAGCTTGGAAAGGAATTTTAAAGGCAAGGAATTGGCTAATCAAACACATTTCCTATGCAATCTTTCGGAACTAGTACTAATATGTGGTACGATCCTTGGGTGAATGGGAAGAGTATATTTCAATTATATGGTGACAGAATATTTAAAAGATCTCGGGGCTCCGAAGATTGGAAGGTTTCGAAGTTCATTGCTAACGGTACACTGGTGTCTCCCTAATCCTATTTCTCCCGAAATGTTATCACTTTGGCCGACTATTATAGTTATTCCAATCACGAACAACTCTTCAGGATAAACTTATTTGGCCTCATGAGAATGGCAAATTTAGTGCCACATCTGCATGGAATCAAATTAGGCAAAGAAATAACAAGTGGGTCCCAAGCAGTTGGACATGGGATCAACCGGGATCACAAAGACATTCCTTATGTACATGGCAGGCCCTTCTCAATAAACTACCTACAATAGACAATATGAAAAGAAGAGGTATCTATCATGTTAACCGATGCTCCCTTTGTATGCAACAAGAAGAAAAACTGTTGACCACCTTTATTTTGCTTGTGATTATACAAAATGGATATGGAAGGAGATTCTCCAACGATTTGAACTCAATAGACTGCCGCAAAACCAAAGTTGCACCAAGAACTAGGCTAACTCATGCAATGTTTCTCAAGAAAAGGGCCTCTCACACAACCGGCAAAGGTTATTTTCAGATGCGCTTATTTGGTGGATGTGGAAGGAGAGATGTAACAGAATCTTTAAATGTCAACACACAAACAATGCTCAGCTATTGAAAGAGATTATTAGAGACTCAAGATCCTGTATGGAGCAAGATCTCAAAACGGAGCACTTTACCCAAAGAGAAAAATATATTTTAATCAATTTTAATTTAGCTATTAGCTAAAGATCTTGGGAATGATGCCAAATTTTGATATATCTGGATAAACATTTTCTATTTTGATTATAATTAGGAGTTATAGTCTACAACATGTGTAGTCATAACTATCGCATTCGCACTCTATGAGTTACATGGCTTTGTCTATGACTTGTATAGATAAAGCTATTTGTAGAAACTTTACACATAATCAATTTACTTTTACTTACCAAAAAAAATGTTTTTGGGCAGTTCTTGCGTGCCGCGGCGAACGACATAAGCGGAGCAAAATGTCAGCCATCTCAGCACCCTGGAACCCCCCGGGTGGCACAGGGCTGGATGGGGCGTTCGTATACCAGGGACGGTGCTGCCTCTCGCTTCGCTAGTTGTCTGCCGCTCGTCGCTCGCTCGCTCAGCCAAAAATGGCCATTTTTGACTAGTTTTTGGCCAGTTTTGGCCAGTTTTTGGGCAGTTCTTGCATGCTGCGGCGAACAACGTGTGCGGATCAAAACGTCAGCCATTTCAGCACCCTGGAACCCCCCGGGTGGCACAGGGCTGGATGGGGCGTTCTTATAGCAGGGGACGGTGCTGCCTCTCGCGATTGTTTCGCTGTCTGTCGCCGCCCGTCTTTCTTCAGCCAAAAAATGTCTGGTTTTGCCCGTTTCTGGCCGTTTTGGCCAGTTTTGGCAGTTTTTGCGCGTCGTGGCTTTAACGACATGAGCGGAACAAAACGTCAGCCATCTCAGCACCTAGAACACCCCAGGTGGCACAGGGCTGGATGGGGCATTTGTATAGCAGGGACGGTGCTGCCTCTGCCGCCGCTTCGCTGTCAGCCGCTTTTGCTCTCTTCGCTCAACCAAAATGGCCACTTTTGGCCCCTTTGGCTAGTTTTGGCCAGTTTTTGGGCAGTTCTTGCGTGCGCTGGGCGAAACGACACATGCCGGTGCAAAACGTCAACCATCTCAGCACCCTGGAACCCCCGGTGGCACAGGGCTGGATGGGGCATTCGTGATAGAAGGACCGGTTGCCCCCGCTTCGCTGGCTGTCAGCCTTTCGCCCTTCGCTCAGCTCAGCCAAAAATGGCCAGTTTTGGCCCCTTTTTGGCTGTATTGGCCAGTTTTTGGGCAGTTCTTGCGTGCTGCGTTTAAAACGACATGAGCGGAGCAAAATGTCAGCCATCTCAGCACCCTGGAACCGCCCGGGTGGCACAGGGCTAGATGGGGCATTCAGATACCAGGGACGGTGCTGCCTCTCGGCCTTCGCTAGCTGTCTGTCGCCGCCGCCGCTATTTCGCTCAGCCAAAAATGGCCAGTTTTGGCTGATTTTTTTTGGGCATTTTGGCCAGTTTTTTGGGCAGTTCTTTGCGTGCGGCGGCTAATCGACATTATGAGCGGAGCAAAATGTCAGCCATCTCAGCACCCTGGAAACCCCCGGTGGCACAGGGCTGGAGCGTTCAGATATAAAAGGACGGTGCTGCCTCTCGCCGCTTCGCTGTCCGCTGTCCGCCGCTCTCTCGCTCAGCCAAAATGGCCACTTTTGGCCCCTTTTTGGCCAGTTTTGGCCAGTTTTTTGGGCAGTTCTTGCGTGCCGCGGCGAACGACGCGAGGTGAGCAAAACGTCAACCATCTCGGCACCCTGGAACCCCCGGGTGGCACAGGGCTGGATGGGGCATTCAGATAGCAGGGACGGTGCTGCCTCTCGCTTTGTTTCGCTGTCAGTCGGCCGCCCTTTCGCTTCGCTCAGCCAAAAATGGCCAGTTTTGGCCCGTTTTTTGGCCGTATTGGCCAGTTTTTGGGCAGTTCTTGCGTGCCGCGGTGAACGACATGAGCGGAGCAAAATGTCAGCCATCTCAGCACCTTGGAACCCCCCGGGTGGCAAAGGGCTGGATGGGGCGTTCGTATACCAGGGCGGTGCTGCCTCTCGCTTCGCTAGCTGTCTGCCGCTCGCCGATTGCAAGCTCAGCCAAAAATGGCCAGTTTTGGCTCGTTTTTGGGCCGTTTTGGCCAGTTTTTGTGCAGTTCTTGCGTGCTGCAGTGAACGACATAAGCGGAGCAAAACGTCAGCCATCTCAGCACCCTGGAACCCCCCGGGTGGCACAGGGCTGGATGGGGCGTTCGTATAGCAGGGACGATGCTACCTCTCGCTTCGCTCGCTGTCCTCCGCTCGCCGCTCGCTCGCTTAGCCTAAAATGGCCAGTTTTGGCATGTTTTTGGCCAGTTTTGGCCAGTTTTTGGGCAGTTCTAGCGTGCTGCGGCGAACGACGTGAGCGGAGCAAAATGTCAGCCATCTCAGCACCCTGGAACCCCCCGGGTGGCACAGGGCTGGATGGGGCGTTCGTATAGCAGGGACGTTGCTGCCTCTCGCCTCGCTCGTTGTCCTCCGGCTTCGTTTGTTTCGCTCAGCCAAAATGGCCAGTTTTGGCCTGTTTTGGCCAGTTTTGGCCAGTTTTTTGGGCAGTTCTTGCGTGCGCGCGGCTTAACGGCGTGGCGGAGCAAAACGTCAGCCATTTCAGCACCCTAGAACCCCCCGCGTGGCATGGGGCTGGATGGGGCGTTAGTATAGCAAGGACGGTGCTAACTCTCGCTTCGCTCGCTATCCGCCTCTCGCCGCTCGCTCGCTCGGCCAAAATGGCCAGTTTTGGCCAGTTTTTGGGCAGTTCTTGCATGCCGTGGCGAACGACGTGAGCGGATCAAAACGTTAGCCATCTCAGCACCCTGGAACCCCCCGGGTGGCACAAGGCTTGGTGGGGCATTCGTATAGCAGGGACGGTGCTGCCTCTCGCTTCGCTCGCTATCCGCCGCTCGCCGATCGCTCGCTCAGCCAAAAAGGCCAGTTTTGGCCCGTTTTTTGAGCCGTGTTGGCCAGTTTTTGGGCAGTTCTTGCGTGCAGCGACGAGCGACATGAGCGAGAAAACGTCAGCCATCTCAGCACCCTGGCACCCCGGGTGGTATACAGGGCTGGATGGGGCGTTAAAGATAGCAGGGACGGTGCTGCCTCCGCCGGCTCGCTGTCCTCCGCTTCGCCCGGCTAACGTTAATCCAAAATGGCCCGTTTTGGCCAGTTTTGGCTAGTTTTTGGGCAGTTCTTGCGTGCTGCACGAACAACGTGAGCAGAGCAAAACGTCAGCCATCTCAGCACCTAGGAACCCCTCGGGTGGCACAGGGCTGGATGGGGCGTTCGTATAGCAGGGACGGTGCTGCCTCTCGCTTCGCTCGTTGTCCTCCACTCGCCGCTCGCTCGCTCTGCCAAAAATGGCCAGGTTTGGCCAGTTTTGGCCAGTTTTTGGGCAGTTCTTGCGTGCCGCGGCGAACGACGTGAGCAGAGCAAAACGTCAGCCATCTCAGCACCCTGGAACCCCCCGGGTGGCACAGGGCTGGATGGGGTGTTCGTATAGCAAGGACGGTGCTGCCTCTTGCTTCGCTCTCTGTCCGTCGCTCGCCGCTCCCTCGCTCAACCAAAAATGGCCAGTTTTGGCCCGTTGTTGTCCAGTTTTAGCCAGTTTTTGGGCAGTTCTTTCGTGCCGTGGCGAACGACGTGAGCGGAGCAAAACGTCAGCCTTCTCAGCACCCTGGAATCCCCTGGGTGGCACAAGGCTGGATGGAGCGTTCGTATAGCAAGGACGATGCTGCCTCTCGCTTCGCTCGCTGTCCGCCGCTTGCCGCTCGCTCGCTCAGCCAAAAATGGCCAGTTTTGGACTGTTTCTGGGCTGTTTTGGCCAGTTTTTGGGCAGTTCTTGCGTGCGCTTTAACGAACGACATGAGCCGAACAAAACGTCAGCCATCTTAGCACTCTGGAAACCCCGGGTGGCACAGGGCTGGATGGGGCGTTTGTATAGCAGATATGGTGGTGCTGCCTCTGCCGCTTTCGCTGTGCCCTTCGCCATTTCGCTTCGCTCAGCCAAAAATGTCCAGTTTGGCCCGTTTCTGGGCCGTTTTGGCCAGTTTTTGGGCAGTTCGTGCATGCCGTGGCGAACGACATGAGCGGAACAAAACGACAGCCATCTCAGCACCCTAGAACCCCCCGGGTGGCATAGGGCTGGATGGGGCGTTCGTTTAGCAGGGACGGTGCTGCCTCTCGCTTTGCTCGCTGTCCGCACCTCGCCGCTCGCTCGCTCAGCCAAAAATGGCTAGTTTTGGCCCGTTTCTGGGCCATTTTGGCCAGTTTTTGGGCAGTTCTTGTGTGCCACGACGAACGACATGAGCGGAGCAAAACGTCAGCCATCTCAGCACCCTGGAACCCCCCGGGTGGCACAGGGCTAGATGGGGTGTTCGTATAGCAGGGACGGTGATACCTCTCGCTTCGCTCGCAGTCCGCTGCTCGCCGCTCGCTCGCTCAGCCAAAAATGGCCAGTTTTGGCCCGTTTCTTGGCCGTTTTGGCCAATTTTTGGGCAGTTCTTGCGTGCCGTGGCGAACGACATGAGCGGAGCAAAACGTCAGCCATCTCAGCACCCTGGAACCCCCTGGGTGGCACAGGGCTGGATGGGGCGTTCGTATAGCAGGGACGGTGCTACCTCTCGCTTCGCTCGCTGTCCGCCGCTCGCTCCCTCAGCCAAAAATGGCTAGTTTTGGCCCGTTTCTGGACTGTTTCGGCCAGTTTTTGGGCAGTTATTGCGTGCCGCGGCGAACGACATGAGCGGAGCAAAACGTCAGCCATCTCAGCACCCTGGAACCCCGGGTGGCACAGGGCTGGATGGGGCGTTCAGATAGCAGGGGACGGTGCTGCCCTCTCATTTCGCTGTCCACCGCTTCGCTGCTCGCTCGCTCAGCCAAAAATGGCAAGTTTTGGCCCGTTTCTAGCCAGTTTTTGGGCAGTTCTTGCGTGCCGCGGCGAACGACGTGAGCGGAGCAAAACGTCAGCCATCTCAGCACCCTGGAACCCCCCGGGTGGCAAAGGGCTGGATGGGGCGTTCGAATTGCAGGGACGGTGCTGCCTCTCGCTTCGCTCGCTGTCCGTGGCTCGCCTCTCAGTCACTCAGCCAAAAATGGCTAGTTTTGGCCCGTTTTTGGGTCTTTTTGGCCACTTTTTGGGCAGTTCTTGCGTGACGCGGCGAATGACATGAGTGGAGCAAAACGTCGCCATCTCAGCACCATGGAACCCCCCGGGTTGCACAGGGCTGGATGGGGCGTTAAAGATAGCAGGGCGGTGCTGTCTCTCGCCTCTTTCGCTGTCCTTCGCATTTCGCTTCCTTCGCTCAGCCAAAAATGGCCAGTTTTGGCCCGTTTTTGGCCAGGTTTGGCTAGTTTTTGGGCAGTTCTTGTTAGGATCGAGAGCACTAAGAGGGGGGGGGTGAATTAGTGCAGCGGATATTTTTCAGCGATTTAAAGCAAAAGCTGCGTTCGTCCGATAAAAACGATTTCGATGTAAAAGCCGATTCACAGTTTGTATCTAAGTGTAGTTTACGCTGTTTGCGTCTAAATGCAGTTTGCGTCTAAATGCAGATTGCGTCTAAGCGCAGTTTGCATTTAAGCGCAGTTTGCGTCTAAGTGCAGATTGCGTCTAAGCGCAGTTTGCGTCTAGACACAGTTTGCGTTTAAGCGCAGTTTGCGTTTAAGCGCAGTTTGCGTCTGAGCGCAGTTTGCGTCCAAACGCAGTTTTATGTCTAAGTGCAGATTTACGTCTAAGTGGAGTTTTATGTCTAAATGCAGATTTACGTTTAAAAGCAGTTTTGAACTTTGAAAACCGTTTTATGAATACGCAGAAAGCAATTTGCAGTTATAAATGGAATCAAAACTTAAGCGTAAACTGCAGTGTGAAGATCGTATGAAAACACCGATTTCGCCTGAATGCAGATTGGAAGGATCAGAACTTAGAGACTTCGTTAGTAAAAGCAGAGGGCAGTAGGTATGTAGGAGGTTTGCCGTAATGATAAAGTGCTCAAAGTAAAAAAGCAAACCAGAGATTTAGAGTGGTTGGTCAGTCTTGACCTACTCCACTTTTGGCTTCCTCCTCCGACGAGGTCACCGGCGTCAACTAGCTGCCTTCCTTCAATGGGCTTAAGGCTAACTGCCCTTTACAGTTTCTCTCCTTTTGACGGGCTCAGGGGAGACAACCCTTACTGATCCTTTCTCTCCTCTCTTTACAACTCAAGACTTGAAGAACAGAAAGAGGAGAACTTTTGGACTTTACACAAATTTGAGCTCTTAGAATCACTGAAAAGATCAAGAATTGGGTGTGGATATGTATCTTTTCAGTGCTGAATGGGTGGGGTATTTATAGGCCCCAACCCAGTTCAAATTTGGAGCTCAAAGCGATCAAATCCCGAATTCGGGATCAGGCGGTTGCACCTCTTGATGGAGAGGTTGCACCGCTTTTGGCGAGCTTTCGAGACTAAGCCCAGGCGGTTGCACCTCTCTGTCGGGGGTTGCACCCTGAGTCTGGCTCAAGACTGAGCCCCAGGCGATGCCACCTCTTGACTAAGGCGGTTTGCACCTCTCTCGCTGAAGCTCAAGCCGAGCTTTCGGCGGTGCTACCTCTGTCGGGGAGGTTGCACCGCGATCTAGCTTCAAGATCGAGCTCGGCGGTTGCACCTCCTGGCTGGGGCGGTTGCACCGCCCCAGTCTCGCTGGGAGACACAGCCCTGGCAGTTGCACCTCCTGGCCTGGGGCGGTTGCAATTTTTGGTGCAATCAGGGGTTGAATGGTTAGCTCCATTCGCCCAATTTCAATCTTTTCGGGGGCCCAATTGCCCCAAGATTGCTAATGGGATCACCTCCCATTTTCAAGCTTAATCAATGTGCTAACTACGATTAAATCTAAGACAACTTCTGCAGCTTTGCTCGATCGTCAATCGCTTCTTCGGGCGAAGTTTTCGGCGAACTTCCGTCGATCATCCGATGAACCCTCGGTGATTCTTCGCGGACATCCGCAAACTCCTGGACTTTTGCGACGATCCACTTGGCGAAGTTCGACGAGCTTCGCAGCAAGCTTCTGGACTTCGGATCTGTTCTCATGAGAACCTCCAACGACCGTCCGAACCTCCGTCGAACTCTCGAACTCCCAACGTGATCATGATCTTGACTCCGGTGCAACTCCTGCTGCTTGTCTAACTTTCATCGTAGTTAATCCTACACACTTATCTCAACACATAGATTAGACAACAAATGACAATTGACTTCATCATCAAAATCCAAGATTAAACAATCTCCCCCTTTTTGATGATGACAATCAATTGATAATGGAGTTATCCTTAACTCCCCCTATCTATATGCCATAGTTGAGATAAGTCAACCTTGAATTCAAGACCTAAGAATTCAAGTGACGTATTGATAAGTTAGATCAGTTAAACTTATCAATACTCCCATCATGATACCCATCATGATGTATCTCTTCAAGAATGATGTCAAGGCTTGACATACATCATCAAGTTTGTATGATTGTGTTTGTAACTATTCATCATGTAATCATATAAAGCTGCGAAGGACTAATACATGATGCACACTTTTGAGATTTTCTAGCAAGTTTGCATTTACTTCACAAGATAGGATATCAACTCAAGACATAATGCAAACTATAGCACATGTTCATATATCTCTTGGTGATGCAAGGATGAAATAACTGTAACACTTTTTATAGCATCACTCAAGTATTTGCAACATGATTATGGCAGTGTTTATCAATTCATATGTTTCTCCCCCTTTGTCATCAACAAAAAGCATGATAGCATTATTAAAAAGCATGTTAGATGTGATTCCAGCAGGTTATCATGCACATAAAGGAAGGCATGACACATATAATACTTTGAATACCCCCCCCCTTTTTTTTTTTTTGTTATAGTTAGTTGCTTGAAGGAGGAAAGTCATTTTTCAAAAGTTTTCATAAGAGTGTACACGAAAATCCCATTTTTAGCATTCAAACTGAAAAATGAACTTCTTACATGCATTCGGTTATGAGTAAGCTACTGATTTTTAAAAACATTTGTCACATAATTTCCAACATGTTATTTGATCGAGTGATGCCAAGGCATGCAATAGTAATCAGTAACGTCCAAAAAATAATTTTAACTAGATTAAGTATTCGGACACATCAACATTCCTAATTCTCTTCTTATGAAATCAAATTGTTCTTCACTTAGGGGTTTTGTAAAGATATCAGCTAGTTGATGTTTCGTATCAATGAATTCTATGATTACATCATGATTCGTAACATGATCTCGTATAAAGTGATGTCTGATGTCAATATGTTTTGTTCTTCAATGTTGTATAGGGTTTTCTGTTAGGCATATTGCACTTGTGTTATCACATTTAATGGGAATATTTTTAAGATGAACTTTATAATCTTCTAAGGTATTTTTCATCCAAACAACTTGTGCACAGCATGCACTTGCTGCAATATATTCAGCTTCGATTGTTGATAGTGCAACCGAGTTTTGTTTCTTGGATGACCAGGAAACAAGGGCATGTCCTAAGAATTGACATGTTCCTGATGTGCTTTTTCTATCTAATCTACAGCCAGCGAAGTCCGCATCAGCATAAGCAGTTAACTCAAGCTCCTCTGATTTTGGGTACCATAATCCTAGATTTATGGTACCATTAAGATATCTGAGTATTCTTTTAACTGCTTTGAGATGAGATATTTTAGGGTTTGATTGAAATCTATTACAAAGTCCTACACTAAACATTATGTCTGGTCTAGTTGCAGTGAGGTAAAGTAAACTTCCTATCATACCCCTATAGGTTTTTTGATCGAAGCTTTCTCCATTTTCATCAATTTCTAACTTAGTGGAGGTGCTCATAGGAGTGTTAATAGCTTTTGAGTTATTCATATTGAACTTCTTTAGCAAACTCATAGCATATTTGGTTTGACTAATAAAGATGCCATTGCTTAGTTGTTTGATTTGTAGACCTAATGTCTTTGCAGAAAGGAACTAATGTCTTTGCAACATGAGCTGCAACTTCAGCCAAATGATGAAAATATTATCTACAAAGAGGCAGAAGCCAGAAATAACTTCATGCAAGCCTTAAAACAGGAGGAAAGTTTTGCAAAGCAGAAGTCTCGACAACATTGGCTTACGCTAGGGGATTCCAATACAAAATTTTTCTATGCTTCAATTGCTACTCGAAGGGCTATTAACCGTATCGACAAAATGAAGAGACAAAGATGATAATCTTATTGAGAAGTTGGATGAGGTTAAAGCACACACAGAGCAATTTTTTATTCCTTACTCAATCAAGTTGGGAAACCTAATAACATTCATGTGGAGCCGACTAGAAAACTTGATTCGGAAGCTATTTCAATCCTCAATGCCCCAATTATGGATGACTTAAAATTGTATGTGTTGTCTTTAAGTCACCAAAGCACAAAAGCTCAGTCCGGATGGATTTCCAACTGAATTTTACCAAACTGCTTGGTCTATTATTGGAAATGATGTGATCAAGGCTTGCCAACATTTTTCTCTTCAGGTCATATTCTTAGAGAGATGAATTGCACTTTTATTTCCTTAATTAGAAGAATCAAGGGTGATTCACTAGAGAACTATCGACCCATATCATTATGCAACTTTATTTACAAGATCATCTCCAAAGTATTGGCAAATAGAATGCAAAAAGGTAATACACAAGATCATTAGCCCAAACCAAGCTGCTTTCATCAAAGGGAGAAGTATACATCATAACATTTTGCTTGCTAATGACTTGGTCAAAGATTTGCATTTTTTTTTTTTTTTTTTTTTTTTTTTTTTTTTGGTAAGTAAAAGTAAATTGATTATGTGTAAAGTTTCTACAAATAGCTTTATCTATACAAGTCATAGACAAAGCCATGTAACTCATAGAGTGCGAATGCGATAGTTATGACTACACATGTTGTAGACTATAACTCGGCATCATTCCCAAGATCTTTAGCTAATAACAAAATTAAAATTGATAAAAATATATTTTTCTCTTTGGGTAAAGTGCTTCGTTTTAAGATCTTGCTCCACACAGGATCTTGAGTCTCTAACAATCTCTTTCAATATTTGAAGCATTGTTTGTGTGTTGACATTTAAAGATTACATTACATCTCTCCTTCCACATCCACCAAATAAGATCCTGAAAGTAACCTTTGCCAGTTGTGTGAGAGGCCCTTTTCTTGAGAAACATTGCATGAGTTAGCCTAGTTCTTGGTGCAAGTTTGGTTGTGGCAGTCTATTGAGTTCAAATGTTGGAGAATCTCCTTCCATATCCATTTTGTATAATCACAAGCAAAATAAAGGTGGTCAACAGTTTCTTCTTGTTACATACAATGTGAGCATCGGTTAACATGATAGATACCTCTTCTTTTCATATTGTCTATTGTAGGTAGTTTATTGAGAAGGGCCTGCCATGTACATAAGGAATGTCTTTGTGATCCCGGTCGATCCCATGTCCAACTGTTTGGGACCCACTTGTTATTTCTTTGCCTAATTTGATTCCATGCAGATGTGGCACTAAATTTGCCATTGTCATTAGGCCAAATAAGTTTATCGAAGAGTTGTTCGTGATTGGAATAACTATAATAGTCGGCCAAAGTGATAACATTTTGGAGAAATAGGATTAGGGAGACACCAGTCGGATTAGCAATGAACTCGAGAAACCTTCCAATCTTTGGGAGCCCCAAGATCTTTTCAGATGATTCTGTCACCATATAATTGAAATATACTCTTCCCATTCACCCAAGGATCGTACCACATATTAGTACTAGTTCGGAGGAAGAGATTGCATAGGAAATGTGTTTGATTAGCCAATTCCTTGCCTTTAAAATTCCTTTCCAATTTTGCAGAGTGGTATGTTCTTGTTGAAATTTCCTGATTGATTCTTTTGAAAGATACCTAGCGTAAAACCCAATGTGACCATAAGGAACATTTGTTTTCAAAAAAGATCCCACAATTGCTGCACGGACATGCTTGATTCCAATCTCTAGTATTTCTCAAGTTTAGCCCCCCCTTCATCTTTTCGGGTTTGCAAATGCTATCCCAATTTACCATATGCATTGCCTTATCATTTGTGCCATTCCGGAAGAAGTTCATTAATAACCGTTCAATATCTTGGAGAAGTCCAGCAGGTAGAAGAAATGCATTACACCAATATATAGAGTAGGAGTGCAATAACAGAGCGGATGAGTGAAAGTCGCCCCTGCTTTTGATAGAAACCTATTTTTCCAAGAAGAAATTCTATTCTTTATTTTTTTTTTGCAAGATAAAATGATGGTGTTTTTTTGAATGCACTGTGGATATGAGCGGAGACCCAAATAAGGGAACTGCAAGCTTCCCTCACTAACCCCCAAAGTTTGTGCAATAAAGACATTATCCTCAACGTAAGGGCTCATATATACTTTACTTTTCGCATGATTTAAATCAAGTCCAGAAACCATACCAAAGTCATTCATAATAGTAGCCGGGTTCTTTCTTTGAAGTTGGTTCATTTTGGAGAAAGATAAGTAAGTCATCTGCAAATGTTATATGTGATATATGAAACGAGAACCAGCAATGGGTACCTTAATCTTTGCCATTTAAGACTGCGTGTTCCAACATACAGACTAAGTCCTTCCATCGTAATAGTAAAAGATCTGGAGAGAGTGGATCACCTTGTCGGATGCCATTCGTGCTCCCAAAAAAAACCAATTGGTGAGCCGTTAAAGAGTATCGAAAACTTTGGAGTTTCGGGCAAGATTGAATACAATTAACCCATTCTTTGTGGGAAGTTCATATCGAGGAGCATCTTATAGATAAACTTCCTATTAACTGAATCGAAGCTTTTTCCGTAAATCACTTTAAAACATATTTTTGTCCCTCTTGCTTTTGAATGCAAATCTTTGACCAAGTCATTAGCCAAAGAAAATGTTATGATGTATACTTCTCCCTTTGATGAAAGCAGACTTGGTTTGGGCTAATGATCTTGTGTATTACCTTTTGCATTCTATTTGCCAATACTTTGGAGATGATCTTGTAAATAAAGTTGCATAATGATATGGGTCGATAGTTCTCTAGTGAATCATTTTGCATTCTTTCGGAATTAAGGAAATAAAGTGCAATTCATCTCTCTAAGAATATGACTTTGAAGAGAAAAAATGTTGGCAAGCCTTGATCACATCATTTCCAATAATAGACCAAGCAGTTTGGTAAAATTCAATTTGGAAATCCATCCGGACTGGGCTTTTGTGCTTTGGTGACTTAAAGACAACACATACAATTTCAGCCATCGTAATTGGGGCATTGAGGATTGAAATAGCTTCGAATCAAGTTTTCTAGTCGGCTCCACATGAATGTTATTAGGTTTCCCAACTTGATTGAGTAAGGAATAAAAAAAATTGCTTATTGTGTGCTTTAACCTCATCCAACTTCTCAATAAGATTATCATCTTTGTCTCTGCAGATTTGATACGGTTAATAGCCCTTCCAGTAGCAATTGAAGCATAGAAAAATTTTGTATTGGAATCCCCTAGCGTAAGCCAATGTTGTCGAGACTTCGCTTTGCAAAACTTTCCTCCTGTTTTTAAGGCTTGCATGAAGTTATTTCGCTTCGCCTCTTTGTAGATAATATTTTCATCATTTGGTGAAGTTGCACTCATTTTGCAATGACATTAGTTCCTTTCTCGCAAAGTTGAACTCACGGTGTTAATATTGCCAAAGGTATTTGTATTCCCTCCTTTAGTGCTTTGCTTTACAGGGCTTTGAGCTTTTGACATAAGATGTAAGGGGGGATCCATGCACATTAATATTCCAAGCAGATCGATAACATCAAGAAATTGAGGATGAGTACTCCACATGTTAAAGAATCTAAACAGGTTTCTTGCCTCTTGGTGTCGCTTTTTTTCTGGCGTGTATATACATAAAAGAATGGTTTGAAAACAAAGGAGCACCATACTCAAGAAGTGAATCTGGGTAAACTGTTAACCATTCATGATTAATCAAACACCTATCAAGTCGAAGCCATTATTTTTTTCATTAGCAGCACCTTGATTACTCCGGAGAGCCAATTACCCACAGATTTCATATCAAACAATGCTGCGGTGTCAATGTAATCATTGAACTTTTGAAGCTGGCTTTTCGAAAGTTGTCTACCACCCTGCTTTTTCATTTTAAAACGAACAGTATTAAAGTCTCCAAGAACAATCCAAGGTACATTGAGACGACCATTTACAATATTAGTCGGTCGGACCAAAGAGTATTTCTTTCTTGCATCTTTTTTGAAGCATATATACCAAATTGAAATTGAATTGATGACCATTCTTTTTATCCTCTACCTTAAGATGAATGAATTGATCAAGAGCAGTAAATAAACCAAGCATTAATAGTGTTAGGATGCCATAAGACCCATATTCTACCAAAAGTGTCATTTGAGTCATTGGTAAACAGTTCTGCGTCCGGCCATATTAAATTCTTTTGAGCTTGAGCGCGATTGTTTAATTTTTGTTTCCACTAGAATAACAATATCACATGCGGTGGACTTGATTATTCTATTGAGCTCCCGACATTTCTCGGCTTATTAAGTCCATGAACATTCCAAACATGTTATCTTCATCATTAAAAGATAGTAAGGTATTCATCCGACTTTGGATGGATTGTACCATCCTTTTTCTTATCTTCGGTTTTGTATTTTCCTCCCCACAATATCCTTACCTTTTATGGCTTTATTCCTATATTTATCCACTTCATCTACAGCTTTTGCAGATTTTTAAACTTTAAAATACCTTGAATCATGTGGTCTTGATTGGCGGGGTTTGTTGAAGCTTCGATAAGATTGTTGCATCACAATATCCTGGATAGTACTTGTTGGAGCAAATCGGCTAGAGAGGTTTGTTGGAGCATGAGTTTGTTGAGACAGAATATCCTTGTTGGCAATGTTTGTTGTGGCTTTGAGTTTGTTGAGGAATAATATCCTTGCTAGCGAGATTTGCTTGGACCTGAGTTCGTTGAGCTAGTGTGGATGGATCCGATGATATTGGAAGAGATGAAGTTCGTGACTTATGTTTCTCCCGTCCACTAGTACCACGGAAAACCTCTGTTGTGGAAGGCTCGACATTATAGGTAGAGATAAAGTTTTGGAATTGTCCTTCATCCGGTGCTTTCTTTGCGAAGTCGGAATGCTCAATAGTTTTTGCCACCATCGGTCTTTCGCTGCCATTAGAGAAGAATCACTTTGTTCGAGGCGCTTGACGTGGTCGATAGACCTTTGTGGTTGGATTTGGGGTTTCTTGACAAGCTCCATTTGGATGACCAAAAGATAAGCAACGCCGACATCATTGTGGCTTCCCGGGAATATGAGACATGTACCTTCCGAAAGTGTTCCCGTCAAGATCACGATAGAAAACCTCATTAGGAAGATCTTCATCCGGAAGAAACCAGCACACATGCTCGTGCAAATGCTAATCTCGTTCGAACGCCATTTGTTGTTGCTTTGTCGATGTAGAGTGGTCTGTCAGAGTCTTTGCATAACTTTGCAATAAAACGCCGACTCAAAGATGTAGAGGCAGTCCTTCAAAGGATACCCATAATGGAATAGACTGTAGGCTATCTAACTCCAAACGGACATCGAGGAGACCAACGTCGTAGAATCATTGGATGACCGGCGGATAGTCCAGAATCCTTCGAGGATTCGCTGCGCAAATCTTCTTGAGCATAGCTTGCAAACAAAGAATCCGTTCTCCAAAGATATGAAGATCAAATGACGATATTCCCCATCGAAGTTTTGATAAATGAGGATAGTGGGAAATAAGATGTTTTGAGACCTACCACATAGCCAACAATCGCCATAGACCATGTCTCAATAAGCTCTGCTGAATCAACGATCTCATTATACAGACAATCTTCTTATCACCTGAACTTACGGAGTAAAGAATTCCAAGCTTAGATCTGGACTTCCAACCGAGCCTTGAAGAGGCTAGTCCAAGGCCGAGGATCGCTGGAAATGAGAGCAGTCGTCGCGATCTAGAGCGTGACCGCTTCGATCTTTGGTTGGTCGAAGGAGTTTCTCTCTGGAAAAGATATGTTGGAAGAGCAACTTGGGGGGGTAGCGGTAGGGAGCCTTGCCATCGTTTCAACCCTCTCGCCACCATCGCCACCCTAGGGGCCATCGCTGCCATGTTTGATCCCTCTGGTCGCCGCTACGTAAACGACGCCATTGGGAAAAGCCACCGCTGCAGTATATTAGATCGCCGCTATGGTACCGTCACCCTAGGGATTTATGGTTGCTGCTACAGTATGTCGCCGCCCTTGGGGAGAAGCCGATGCCACGGAGATCTGGTCGCTGCTTCTGTTGTGCGCCGCCGCCGCTTCTGATCTTGTCGTCCTTGGGAGATCGATCACCACCTCTATAGTGTCGCCGCCTTCGCTTCGTGGGGAGAAAGCCGCCATTGCAGGAGTTAGATCGCTTTAGGGAGATATGGTTTGTCGCTTCTGCACCGTCGCCCCTAGATCGGGCCGCCACCGCCTTCTGATGGCGTCGCCCTTGGGAGATCTGATCACCTTCTGATGCCGCCGCCCTTCACCCGTGGGAGAAAGCCAACGATCAGAGTCGGATCGTCCTAGGGGAGATCCGGTCGCCGCTTATAGTACCGTCGCCCTAGATCTCGATCGCCGCTTCTGATATCGCTACCGCTGCTTCTGATACCGCCGCCCTAGATCTATTTGTAGAAACTTTACACATAATCAATTTACTTTTACTTACCAAAAAAAAAAATACGTGCAACAAACCCCGACTTCCGGAAGGGATGCATTTATTAGATAAAAGGCTGACATTTTGCTTTCATAACATTGGCAAATAACATTTATTCTATTGGCAAATAGAATGCAAAAGGTAATACACAAGATCATTAGCCCAAACCAAGCTGCTTTCATCAAAGGGAGAAGTATACATCATAACATTTTGCTTGCTAATGACTTGGTCAAAGATTTGCATTCAAAAGCAAGAGGGACAAAAATATGTTTTAAAGTCGATTTACGGAAAAGCCTTCGATTCAGGTTAATAGGAAGTTTATCTATAAGATGCTCCTCGATATGAACTTCCCCCAAAGAATGGGTTAATTGGATTCAATCTTGCCCTGAAACTCCAAAGTTTTCGATACTCTTTAATAGCTCACCAATTGGTTTTTTTTGGGGAGCACGAATGGCATCCAACAAGGTGATCCACTTTCTCCGTATCTTTTACTATTGCGATGGAAGGACTTAGTTGTATGTTGGAACACGCAGTCTTAAATGGCAGCATTAAGGTACCCATTCTTGGTTCTTACGTTCATATATCACATATAACATTTGCGGATGACTTACTTATCTTTCTCCAAAATGAACCAACTTCAAGAAAGAACCGGCTACTATTATGAATGACTTTGGTATGGTTTAAGGACTTGAGGTTAAATCATGCGAAAACTAAAGTATATATGAGCCCTTAAGTTGAGGATAATGTCTTTATTGCACAAACTTTTGGGGGTTAGTGAGGGAAGCTTGCAGGTTCCTTATTTGGGTCTCCGCTCATATCCTGTGCATTCACAAAACCCCTTGTCAGACCTATCTTGCAAAAAAAATAAAGAATAGAATTTCTTTTGGAAAAATAGGTTTCTATCAAAAGCAGGACGACTTCGAACTCATCCGCTTAAGTATTGCACTCCTACTCTATATATTGGTGTAATGCATTTCTTCTACCTCTTTGGACTTCTCCAAGATATTAAGCGGTTATTAATGAACTTCTTCTGGAATGGCACAAATGATAAGGCAATGCATATAGTAAATTGGGATAGCATTTGCAAACCGAAATATGAAGGGGGCTAAACTTGAGAAATACTAGAGATTGGAATCAAGCATGTCCGGTGCAGCAATTGTGGGATCTTTTGCAAAACAAATGTTCCTTATGGTCACATGGGTTTTCGCTAGGTATCTTTCAAAAAGAATCAATCTGGGAAATTTCAGCAAGAACATACCACTCTGCAGCTTGGAAAGGAATTTTAAAGGCAAGGAATTGGCTAATCAAACACATTTCCTATGCAATCTCTTCCGAAACTAATACTAATATGTGGTACGATCCTTGGGTAAATGGGAAGAGTATATTTCAATTATATGATGACAGAATACGAAAAAAGATCTTGGGGCTCCCAAAGATTGGAAGGTTTCGAGTTCATTGCTAACGGTACACGGTGTCTCCCTAATCCTATTTCTCTAGAAATGTTATCACTTTGGCCGACTATTATAGTTATTCCAATCACGAACAACTCTTCAGATAAACTTATTTGGCCTCATGACAATGGCAAATTTAGTGCCACATCTGCATGGAATCAAATTAGGCAAAAGAAATAACAAGTGGGTCCCAAGCGATTGGACATGGGATCAATAGGGATCACAAAGACATTCCTTATGTACATAGCAGGCCCTTCTAAATAAACTACCTACAATAGACAATATGAAAAGAAGTGGTATCTATCATTTTAACCGATGCTCCCTTTGTATGCAACAAGAAGAAACTGTTGACCACCTTTATTTTGCTTGTGATTATACAAAATGGATATGGAAGGAGATTCTCCGGTGATTTGAACTCAATAGATCTGCAGAACCAAACTTGCACCAAGAACTAGGCGAACTCATGCAATGTTTCTCAAGAAAAGGGCCTCTCACACACCTGGCAAAGGTTACTTTCAGATGCGCTATTTGGTGGATGTGGAAGGAGAGATGTAACAGAATCTTTAAATGTCAACACACAAACAATGCTCGGCTATTGAAAGAGATTATTAGAGACTCAAGATCTCAGATGGAGCAAGATCTCAAAAGCGGAGCACTTTACCCAAAGAGAAAAATATATTTTTATCAATTTTAATTTTGCTATTAGCTAAAGATCTTGGGAATGATGCCAA
>LS990920.1:22868570-22881070 GCA_900464855.2 Musa schizocarpa
GGGCTGGATGGGGCGTTCGTATAGCATGACGGTGCTGCCTCTCGCTTCGCTCGCTGTCCTCCGCTCGCTCGCTCAGCCAAAAATGGCCAGTTTTGGCCCGTTTCTGGCCAGTTTTTGGGCAGTTCTTGTGTGCCTCGGCGAACGACGTGAGCGGAGCAAAACGTCAGCCATCTCAGCACCCTGGAACCCCCCGTGTGGCATAGGGCTGGATGGGGCATTCGTATAGCAGGGACTGTGCTGCCTCTCGCTTCGCTCGCTGTCCGCCGCTCGCCGCTCATTCGCTCAGCCAAAAATGTTCAGTTTTAGCCTGTTTTTTTGGCAGTTTTGGCCAGTTTTTGGGCAGTTCTTGCGTGCTGCGGCGAATGACGTGAGCAAAGCAAAAATGTCAGCCAATAATGGCCAGTTTTGGTCAGTTTTTGGCCTGTTTATGGGCTGTTTTTCCTTCGATTGACATTTCAAGAAAAGGTGGCATCGAATGCCGATATTGCGCGAGCTTACTTGGAGAAGGCGGCAAAACGGATGAAGAAGTGGGTAGACTTGGGAAGGCGACCACAAGAGTTCAAAGTTGGCGATTTGGTGTTGGTAAAGCTCCAACCAGCATCACTCCAATTCTTCAGGAAAAGAGTTCACAAAGGATTGGTGCATAAGTATGAAGGGCCCTTCCCAATTATTAGCAGAGTAGGCAATGTTTCCTACAAGTTGCAGCTGCCGGCGTGGTTCAAAATTCACAACGTTCTTCACGCCAGCAACCTGAAGGCCTACCATTCGGATCCACAAGATGCTTCTCGAAGTGTTCCAACTCGGCTACCTCCTATCACAGCCTCCTACGAGAAGCGAGTTGAAACCATTCTGGCGGATCGTAAGATAAAGCTACCCAATGGAGCTGAGCAGACAGAGTACTTAGTGAAGTGGCGAAAGCTTCCCCCAACTGAAGCCAGTTGGGAGCCTGAAGACGCCCTACGACATGAAGAAGCTTTCATCAACAACTACCAACAAGCGTCGACGAGGGCGTCGACAGTTTAAGTGGGGGAGAATGTCACAAACGGTCGTCGCGCACTCGCAACAACTCCGTTCAACGAACCGTTCGTCGCTCACACCTACATGTACAACTGCTTGGCAGCATGTTTTCTCTTAGTTTTGGGTCATTTTGCTTATAAATATGTAAGTTCGAACAAGCTGCAGCGTTGCAAAGCGACCGCTCACCGAACCGAGCAAAACAGCCCCAAAACAACCCAAATCAACCTCGTTTTCACGTGCCGCGGGAGGTGAACGGAGAACTGCCTCCGCTCACAAAATGTCAGCCAGCTCAGACCCCAGGAACCCCCCGGGTGGCATATGGCTGGATGGGGCTTCGGTTATATACCGGGCGTTGAACACTCTTTCGCAAGTTCGCACGTGACCTTTATGGGAACTTGGTTTTGCGCCCGGGACCAGGTGAGCGGCTGTTTGTGGGCTTGCAGCTGTTCGTTCATCCTTGAAAGCCTTGTTTTTCTCCCTCTCCCTCCTTTCTCTTGTGCACACAGGGTGTTCGTCGAATTGTTTGTAAAGCTTCCCTTTTCGCGAGACTTCGGGACTTGTCCGTTGCTCGTTCTTACGAACTAACTTCTTTCTCTTTTACAGGTCCTTAGGGACCTGCGAGAGGTTACAAAGTGGGCTGATCCTTGCGGAGCAAGATCGTAAGGGCGAAGCGCGACTTAGGAAAGGCAAGCTAAGTTCGCGTCTTTGCTACGAGGGTGACCCGCGACTTAGGCAACGCAAGCTAAGTTCGCGTCTTTGGCCGCAAGTGTGCCTCACGCCTTAGGCAATTCCAGCTAAGGTCGTGACAGGGTGGCACAGGGATGGATGGGGCGTTCGTATAGCAGGGACGGTGCTGCCTCTCGCTTCGCTCGCTGTCCACCGCTCGCCGCTCGCTCGCTCAGACAAAAATGGCCAGTTTTGGCCCGTTTTTGGGCTGTTTTGGCCTGTTTTTGGGCAGTTCTGGCGTGCCGCGGCGAACGACGTGAGCGGAGCAAAACGTCAGCCATCTCAGCACCCTGGAACCCCCCGGGTGGCACAGGGATGGATGGGGCATTCATATAGCAGGGACGGTGCTGCCTCTCGCTTCGCTCGCTGTCCGCCGCTCGCTCAGCCAAAAATGGCCAGTTTTGGCCCGTTTTTGGGTCGTTTTGGCCAGTTTTTGGGCAGTTCTTGTGTGCCCGGCGAATCGACACCTGGCGGAGCAAAACGTCAGCCATCTCAACACCCTGGAACCCCGGGTGGCACAGGGCTGGATGGGGCGTTCAGATAGCAGGGGGCGGTGCTGCCTCTCTTCGCTTCGCTGTCCACCGTTAAGCGCTTCGCTTCGCTCAGCCAAAATGGCCAGTTTTGGCCCGTTTTTGGGCTGTTTTGGCCAGTTTTGGGCAGTTCAGGCGTGCCGCGGCGAACGACGGAGCGGAGCAAAACGTCAGCCATCTCAGCACCCTGGAACCCCCGGTGGCAGGGCTGGATGGGGCGTTCGATAGCAGGGGCGGTGCTGCCTCTCGCTTGCATTTCGTTGTCCGCCGCTTGCCGCTTCGCTTCGCTCAGCCAAAATGGCCAGTTTTGGCCCGTTTTTGGGCCGTTTTGGCCAGTTTTTGGGCAGTTCTTGCGTGCCGTGGCGAACGATGCGAAGCGGAGCAAACGTCAGCCATCTCAGCACCCTGGAACCCACCGGGTGGCACAGGGCTGGATGGGGCGTTAAAGATAGCAGGGACGGTGCTGCCTCTTTCGCTTTGTCCACCACCGCCGCCGCTTCGCTTCGCTCAGCCAAAAATGGCCAGTTTTGGCCCGTTTTTGGGCTGTTTTGGCCAGTTTTGGGCAGTTCTAGCGTGCCGCTGGCGAACGACGTGAGCGGGCAAAAAAAGCGTCAACCATCTCAGCACCCTGGAACCCCGGGTGGCACAGGGTGGATGGGGCTTTCAGATAGCAGGGACGGTGCTGCCTCTCGCCATTTCGCTGTCCGCCGCTTCGCGGCTTCGCTTCGCTCAGTCAAAATGGCCAGTTTTAGCCGTTTTTGAGCCGTTTTGGCTAGTTTTTGGGCAGTTCTTGCGTGCCGCGGCGAACGACGCGAGCGGAGCAAAACGTCAGCCATCTCAGCACCCTGGAACCCCCCGGGTGGCATAGGGCTGGATGGGGCGTTCGTATAGTGGGGACGGTGCGGCCTCTCGCTTCGCTCGCTGTCCACCGCTCGCAGCTCGCTCGCTAAGCCAAAAATGGCCAGTTTTGGCCCGTTTTTGTGCTGTTTTGGCCAGTTTTTGGGCAGTTCTGGCGTGCCGCGGCGAACGACGTGAGCGGAGCAAAACGTCAGCCATCTCAGCACCCTGGAACCCCCCGGGTGGCACAGGGTTGGATGGGGCGTTCGTATAGCAGGGACGGTGCTCCCTCTCGCTTCGCTCGCTGTCCGCCGCTCGCCGCTCGCTCACTCAGCCAAAAATGGCCAGTTTTGGCTCGTTTTTGGGCCGTTTTGGCCAGTTTTTGGGCAGTTCTGGCGTGCCGCGGCGAACGACGCGAGCGGAGCAAAACGTCAGCCATCTCAGCACCCTGGAACCCCCCGGGTGGCACAGGGCTGGATGGGGCGTTCGTATAGCAGGGACGGTGCTGCCTCTCGCTTCGCTCGCTGTCCACCGCTCGCCCCTCGCTCGCTGAGCCAAAAATGGCCTGTTTTGGCCCGTTTTTGGGCTGTTTTGGCCAGTTTTTGGGCAGTTCTGGCGTGCCGCGGCGAACGATGTGAGCGGAGCAAAACGTCAGCCATCTCAGCACCCTGGAACCCCCCGGGTGGCACAGGGCTGGATGGGGCGTTCGTATAGCAGGGACGGTGCTGCCTCTCGCTTCGCTCGCTGTCCGCCGCTTGCCGCTCGCTCGCTCAGCCAAAAATGACCAGTTTTGGCCTGTTTTTGGGCCGTTTTGGCCAGTTTTTGGGCAGTTCTTGCGTGCAGCGGCGAACGACGTGAGCGGAGCAAAACGTCAGCCATCTCAGCACCCTGGAACCCCTCGGTTGGCACAGGGCTGGATGGGGCGTTCGTATAGCAGGGACGTTGCTGCCTCTCGCTTCGCTTGCTGTCCGCCGCTTGCCGCTCGCTCGCTAAGCCAAAAATGACCAGTTTTGGCCTGTTTTTGGACTGTTTTGGCCAGTGTTTGGGCAGTTCTTGCGTGCCGCGGCGAACGACGCGAGCGGAGCAAAACGTCAGCCATCTCAGCACCCTGGAACCCCCCGGGTGGCACAGGGCTGGATGGGGCACTCATATAGCAGGGACGGTGCTGCCTCTCGCTTCGCTCGCTGTCCACCGCTCGCCGCTCGCTCGCTATGCCAAATATTGCCAGTTTTGGCCCCTTTTTGGGCCGTTTTGGCCAGTTTTTGGGCAGTTCTGGCGTGCCGCGGCGAACGACGTGAGCGGAGCAAAACGTCAGCCATCTCAGCACCCTGGAACCCCCTGGGTGGCACAGGGCTGGATGGGGCGTTCTTATAGCAGGGACGGTGCTGCCTCTCGCTTCGCTCGCTGTCCGCTGTTCGCCGCTCGCTCGCTGAGCCAAAAGTTGCAAGTTTTGGCCCGTTTTTGCCCAGTTTTGGCCAGTTTTTGGGCAGTTCTTGCGTGCCGCGGCGAACGACGTGAGCGGAGCAAAACGTCAGCCATCTCAGCACCCTAGAATCCCCGGGTGGCACAGGGGCTGGATGGGGCGTTCGATATAGCAGGGGCGGTGCTGCCTCTCGCTTGGCTTGCTCGCTGTCCGCTCGCCGCCGCCGCCGCTTCAACCAAAATGACCAGTTTTGGTCTGTTTTTGGGCCGTTTTGGCCAGTTTTTGGGAAGTTCTTGCGTGCGCGGTGAACGACGCGTGGCGGACAAAACATCAGCCATCTCAGCACCCTAGAACCCCCCGGGTGGCATAGGGCTGGATGGGGCATTCGTCGATAGCAGGGACGGTGCTGCCTCTCTTCGCCGCTGTCCATCGCCGCCATTTCGCTCAGCTCAAAAAAATGGCCAGTTTTGGCCCGTTTTGGGCTGTTTTGGCCAGTTTTTGGGCAGTTCTGGCGTGCCGCGGTGAACGAGGTGAGCAGAGCAAAACGTAAGCCATCTCAGCACCCTGGAACCCCCCGGGTAGCACAGGGCTGGATGGGGCGTTCGTATAGCAGGGACGGTGCTGCCTCTCGCTTCGCTCGCTGTCCGCCGCTTGCCGCTCGCTCGCTCAGCCAAAAAATGACCAGTTTTGGCTTGTTTTTGGGCCGTTTTGGCCAGTTTTTGGGCAGTTCTTGCGTGCCGCGGCGAATGACGTGAGCGGAGCAAAACGTCAGCCATGTTAGCACCCTGGAACCCCCCGGGTGGCACAGGGCTGGATGGGGCGTTCGTATTGCAGGGACGGTGCTGCGACTCGCTACGCTCGCTATCCGCCGCTCGCCGCTCGCTCGCTCAGCAAATATGGCCAGTTTTGGCCCGTTTATGGGCCGTTTTGGCCAATTTTTGGGCAGTTCTTGCGTGCCGCGGCAAACGACGCGAGCGGAGCAAAACGTCAGCCATCTCAGCACCCTGGAACCCCCCGGGTGGCACAGGGCTGGATGGGGCGTTCGTATAGCAGGGACGGTGCTGCCTCTCGCTTCGGTCGCTGTCCACCGCTTCGCCTTCGCTTCGCTCAGCCAAAATGGCCAGTTTAGGCCCCTTTTGGGCTGTTTTGGCCAGTTTTGGGTAGTTCTGGCGTGCCGGCGGGACGGCGTGAGCGGAGCAAAACATCAGCCATCTCAGCACCCTGGAACCCCGGGTGGCACAGGGCTGGATGGGGTGTTCAGATAGCAGGGACGGTGCTGCCTCTCGCTTCGCTGTCGCTGTCCGCCGCTTCGCTCGCAGCCAAAAAATGGCCAGTTTTGGCACGTTTTGCTCAGTTTTGGCCAGTTTTTGGGCAGTTCTTGCGTGCCGTTCGCGAAACGGCGTGAGCGGAGCAAAACGTCAGCCATCTCAGCACGCTGGAACCCCGGTGGCACAGGGCTGGATGGGGGGCGTTCGATATAGCAGGACGGTGCCGCCTCTCCGCATTTCTGTCCGCCGTCGCCGCTCGCTTCGCTCAGCCAAAATGACCAGTTTTGGTCTGTTTTTGGGCCGTTTTGGCCAGTTTTTGGGCAGTTCTTGCGTGCGCGTCAGCGAACGACGTGAGCGAAGCAAAACGCCAGCCATCTCAGCACCCTGGAACCCCGGGTGGCACAGGGCTGGATGGGGCGTTCAGATAGCAGGGGCGGTGCTGCCACTTTCGCCCGCCTCGCTGTCCGCCGGCTTCGCTCAGCCAAAAAATGGCCAGTTTTGGCCCGTTTTTGGGCCATTTTGGCCAGTTTTTGGGCAGTTCTTGCGTGCCTCGGCGAACGATGTGAGCGGAGCAAAACGTCAGCCATCTCAGCACCCTGGAACCCCGGGTGGCACAGGACTGGATGGGGCATTCAGATAGCAGGGGCGGTGCTGCCTCTCGATTCGCTTCGCTGTCCTCCGCTTCGCCGGCTCGCTTCGCTCAGCCAAAATGGCCAGTTTTGGCTCGTTTTTGCCAGTTTTGGCCAGTTTTTGGCAGTTCTTGCGTGCCGCGGCGAATCGGCGTGAGCCGAGCAAAATGTCATCCATCTCAGCACTCTGGAACCCCGGGTGGCACAGGGGTGGATGGGGCGTTCAGATAGCAGGGGCGGTGCTGCCTCTCGCCGCTTCGCTGTCCGCCCGCCCTTCCGCCGCTCAGCCAAAAATGGCCAGTTTTGGCCAGCTTTGGCCCGTTTCTGGCCAGTTTTGGGCTTGTTTTTAGTCAGTTCTTGCGTGCCGCGGCGAACGACGTGAGCGGAGCAAAACGTCAGCCATCTCAGCACCCTGGAACCCCCCGGGTGGCACAGGGGTGGATGGGGTGTTCGTATAGCAGGGACAGTGCTGCCTCTCGCTTCGCTCGCTGTCCGCCGCTCGCCGCTCGCTCGCTCAGCCAAAAATGGCCAGTTTTGGCTAGTTTTTGGACAGTTCTTGCATGCCGCGGCGAAACGGCGTGGCGAGGAAAAAACGTCAGCCATCTCAGCACCCTGGAACCCCGGGTGGCACAGGGCTGGATGGGGCGTTCAGATAGCAGGGACGGTGCTGTCTCTTGCTTCGGCTTCGCTGTCCGCCGCTTCGCCGTTTGCTCGCTCAGCCAAAAATGGCCAGTTTTGGCCCCTTTTTGGCCAATTTTGGCCAGTTTTTGGGCAGTTCTTGCGTGCCGCGAGCGAACGGCGTGGCAAGCAAAAAACGTCAGCCATCTCAGCACCTTGGAACCCCGGGTGGCACAGGGCTGGATGGGGCGTTCAGATAGCAGGGGCGGTGCTGCCTCTCCTCCAGCTCGCTGTCCGCCGCTTCGCCGCTCGCCGCCGCTTCGCTCAGCCAAAAATGTCCAGTTTTGGCCCGTTTTGGGCTGTTTTGGCCAGTTTTGGGCAGTTCTTGCGTGCGCCGGCGAACGACGTGAGCGGAGCAAAACGTCAGCCATCTCAGCACCCTGGAACCCCCCGGGTGGCACAGGGCTGGATGGGGCGTTCGTATAGCAGGGACGGTGCTGCCTCTCGCTTTGCTCGCTGTCCGTCGCTCGCCGCTCGCTCGCTCAGCCAAAAATGGTCAGTTTTGGCCTGTTTTTGGGCTGTTTTGGCCAGTTTTTGGGCAGTTCTTGCATGCCGCGGCGAACGACGTGAGCGGAGCAAAACGTCAGCCAGTAATGGCCAGTTTTGTTCTGTTTTTGGCCTGTTTATGGGCCGTTTTTCCTTCGATTAAAATCTTCTTATTCCTTGTTTGGCCAACAATGCGTTGCTCTGTTCTGCTCTGGACAATGACAAAGGGGGAGTTGCGGCTATACTGTAGCGGCGGGCGGCGATACTGTAGCGGCGACCAGATCTAGGGCGACGGCACTGTAGCGGTGATCAGATCTCCCAAGGGCGACGCTACTGTAGCGGCGGCGGCCCAGATCTAGGGCGACGGTACTGTAGCGGCGGGCAGCGATACTGTAGCGGCGACCAGATCTAGGGCGACGGTACTATAGCGGCGACCAGATCTCCCTAGGACGATCTGACTCCTGCATCGTTGGCTTTCTCCCACGGGTGAAGGGCGACGGCACTGTAGCGGTGATCAGATCTCCCAAAGGCGGCGCTCTGTGCGGCGGCCCCGGATCTAGGGCGACGGTACTATAGCGACAACCATATCTCCCCTAAAGGCGATCTAACTCCTGCAGCATCGGCTTTCTCCCACGAGCGAAGGGCTGGCGACACTGTAGAGGTGATCAGATCTCCCAAGGATGACAGTACTGTAGTGGCGGCGGCGATGACACTGTAGCAGCGACCAGATCTCCGTGGCGTCGGCTTCTCCCCAAGGGCTTAATGATATACTGTAGCAGCAACCATAAATCCCTAGGGTGACGGTACCATAGCGGCGATCTAATATACTGCAGCGGTGGCTTTTCCCAATGGCGTCGTTTCTGTAGCGGCGACCAAAGGGATCAAACATGGCATCGATGGCCCCTAGGGCTGGCGATGGTGGCGAGAGGGTTGAAACAATGGCAAGGCTCCCTACCGCTACCCCCCAAGTTGCTCTTCCAACATATCTTTTCCAGAGAGAAACTCCTTCGACCAACCAGCATCGAAGCAGGTCGCGCTCTAGATCGCGACAGCCTGCTCTCATTTCCAGCGATCCTCGGCCTTGGACTAGCCTCTTCAAGGCTCCGGTTGGAAGTCCAGATCTAAGCTTGGAATTCTTTACTCCAGAAGTTCAGGCTGATAAGAAGATTGCTGTATACGAGACTGTTGATTCAGCAGAACTTATTGAGACATGGTCTATGGCGATTGTTGGCTATGTGGTAGGTCTCAAAACATCTTATTTCCCACTATCCTCATTTATCAAAACTTCGATGGGGAATATCGTCATTTGATCTTCATATGCTGGAGAACGGATTCTTTGTTTGCAAGCTATACTCTGAAGAAGATTTGCAGCGAATCCTCGGCGGATTCTGGACTATCCGCGGTCATCCAATGATTCTACGACGTTGGTCTCCTGATGTCCGTTTGGAGTTAGATAGCCTACAGTCTATTCCATTATGGGTATCCTTTCAAGGACTGCCTCTACATCTTTGGAGTCGACGTTTTATTGCAAAGTTATGCAGCACTCTGGGACAGCCACTCTACATCGACAAAGCAACAGCAGCTCAGACGAGATTAGCATTTGCACGAGCATGTGTGCTGGTTTCTTCCGATGAAGATCTTCCTAATGAGGTTTTCTATCGTGATCTTGACGGAACACTTTCGGAAGGTACATGTCTCATATTCCTGGAAGCCACAACGATGTCGGCGTTGCTTATCTTTTGGTCATCCAAATGGAGCTTGTCGACAAAACCCCAAATCCAACCACAAAAGGTCTATCGACCACGTCAAGCGCCTCAGCAACAAAGTGATTCTTCTCTAATGGCAGCAGCACCGATGGTGGCAAAAACTATTGAGCATTCCGACTTGCAAGGAAAGCACCGCGGACAGAAGGACAATTCCAAAACTTTATCTGTACCTATAATGTCAGAGCCTTCCACAACAGAGGTTTTCCGTGGTACTAGTGGACAGGAGAAACATAAGTCAGGAACTTCATCTCTTCCAATATCATCGAATCCATCCACACTAGCTCAACGAACTCAGGTCCAAGCAAATCTCGCTAGCAAGGATATTATTCCTCAACAAACTCAGGCCACAACAAACATTGCCAACAAGGATATTCTGTCTCAACAAACTCATGCTCCAACAAACCTCTCTAGCCAGACTGCTCCAACAAGTACTATCCAGGATATTGTGATGCAACAATCTTATCGAGCTTCAACAAACCCTGCCAATCAAGACCACATGATTCAAGGTATTTTAAAGTTTAAAAATCTGCAAGCTGTAGATGAAGTGGATAAATATAGGAATAAAGCCATAAAAGGTAAGGATATTGTGCGGGAGGAAAATACAAAACCGAAAGATAAGAAAAAGGATGGTACAATCCATCCAAAGTCGTAGGATGAATACCTTACTATCTTTTACTAATGAAGATAACATGCTGGAATGTTCGCGGACTTAATAAGCCGGAGAAATGTCGGGAGCTCAATAGAATAATCAAGTCTGCCGCATGTGATATTGTTATTCTAGTGGAAACAAAAATTAAACAATCGCGTTCAAGCTCAAAAAAGAATTTAATATGGCCGACGCAGAACTGTTTACCAATGACTCAAATGACACTTTTGGTAGAATATGGGTCTTATGGCATCCTAACTCTATTAATGCTTGGTTTATTTCTGCTCTTGATCAATTCATTCATCTTAAAGTAGAGGATAAAAAGAATGGCTGTCAATTCAATTTCACTGGTATATATGCTTCAAACAGTATGCAAGAAAGAAATACTCTTTGGTCTGACCTGACTAATATTGTAAATGGCTGTCTCAATGTACCTTTGGATTGTTCTTGGAGACTTTAATACTGTTGTTCGGTACACAAATGAAAAAACAGGGTGGTAGACAACTTTCAGAAAGCCAGCTTCAAAAAAGTTCAATGATTACATTGACACTGCAGCATTGTTTGATATGAAATCTGTGGGTAATTGGCTCTCCGGAGTAATCAAGGTGCTGCCAACAGAAAAAAATAATGGCTCGACTTGATAGGTGTTTGATTAATCATGAATGGTTAACAGTTTACCCAGATTCACTTCTTGAGTATGGTGCTCCTTTGTTTTCCTCGACCATTCTTTAATGTATATACACGCAGAAAAAAGCGACACCAAGAGGCAAGAAACCGTTTAGATTCTTTAACATGTGGAGTGCTCATCCTCAATTTCTTGATGTTATCAGATCTGCTTGAAATGTTAATGTGCATGGATCCCCCCTTACATCTTATGTCAAAAGCTCAAAGCCTGTAAAAGCAGCACTAAAGGAGTGGAATACAAATACCTTTGGCAATATTAACCCCAGAGTTCAACTTTGCAGAAAGGAACTAATGTCATTGCAACATGAGCTGCAACTTCAGCCAAAAATGATGAAAATATTATCTACAAAGAGGCGAAGCTTTTAAATAATTTCATGCAAGCCTTAAAACAGGAGGAAAGTTTTTGCAAAGCAGAAGTCTCGACAACATTGGCTTACTACTAGGGTTCCAATACAAAATTTTTTCTATGCTTCAATTGCTACTCAAGGGCTATTAACCGTATCGACAAAATGCGAGACAAAGATGATAATCTTATTGAGAAGTTGGATGAGGTTAAAGCACACACAGAGCAATTTTTTATTCCTTACTCAATCAAGCTGGGAAACCTAATAACATTCATGTGGAGCCGACTAGAAAAAACTTAATTCGGAAGCTATTTCAATCCTCAATGCCCCAATTACGGATGACGAAATTGTATGTGTTGTCTTTAAGTCACCAAAGCACAAAAGCCCAGGTCCAGATGGATTTCTAGCTGAATTTTACCAAACTGCTTGGTCTATTATTGGAAATGATGTGATCAAGGCTTGCCAACATTTTTCTCTTGGTCATATTCTTAGAGAGATGAATTGCACTTTTATTTCCTTAATTCAAGAATGCAGGGCTGATTCACTAGAGAACTATCGACCCATATTATTATGCAACTTTATTTACAAGATCATCTCCAAAGTATTGGCAAATAGAATGCAAAAGGTAATACACAAGATCATTAGCCCAAACTAAGCTGCTTTCATCAAAGGGAGAAGTATACATCATAACATTTTGCTTGTTAATGACTTGGTCAAAGATTTGCATTCAAAAGCAAGAGGGACAAAAATATGTTTTAAAGCTGATTTACGGAAAGCCTTCGATTCAGTTAATAGGAAGTTTATCTATAAGATGCTCCCTCGATATGAACTTCCCACAAGAATGGGTTAATTGGATTCAATCTTGCCTCGAAACTCCAAAGTTTTTTCGATACTCTTTAATGGCTCACCAATTGGTTTTTTTGGGAGCACGAATGGCATCCGAACAAGGTGATCCACTCTCTCCGTATCTTTTTTTACTATTGCGATGGAAGGACTTAGCTGTATGTTGGAACACGCAGTCTTAAATGGCAGCATTAAGGTACCCATTCTTTGGTTACGTTCATATATCACATATAACATTTGCGGATGACTTACTTATCTTTCTCCAAAATGAACCAACTTCAAGAAAAGAACCTGGCTACTATTATGAATGACTTTGGTATGGTTTCGGACTTCAGGTTAAATCATGCGAAAAGTAAAGTATATATGAGCCCTTACGTTGAGGATAATGTCTTTATTGCACAAACTTTGGGGTTAGTGAGGAAGCTTGCCGGTTCCTTATTTGGGTCTCCCAGCTCATATCCACGGGCATTCAAAAACCCAATGTCGACCTATCTTGTAAAAAATAAAAGAATAGAATTTCTTCTTGGAAAAATAGATTTCTATCAAAAGCAGACTGACTCGAACTCATCCGTTTCGGTATTGCACTCCTACTCTATATATTGGTGTAATGCATTTCTTCTACC
>LS990920.1:22888570-22898570 GCA_900464855.2 Musa schizocarpa
TGGTTATTATTTGATGAGTTGAGTTCTGATTGTATGAATTATCGAGTGATGTGTGGTATGTTTATGAATTGCACAGGGTTATGAATTTGTAGACTATAGAGGTGAAATTTTGATCTGAATGTTTTCTTAGTGACCTCAAATGTGTGCTTGGATCCTGGGTTAGTTATGATGAAAATATTAAATATTGTCGATATTTTGAGGGGCGTGACAACTGCCCTCCACGCCGACGAGGTTGAAAGCGACAGTCGAGCGGTCGAAATATCCGACGGGACGCATTGAACTTAGGGGCTGAGCTGAGGTATCCAAGTGCGGCAGCAACGCTCAGCAATGCAGGAGCCTTTGATTCGATGAGGCGCTAGCAATGACGGAGCGGTCACTGCAGGATTCGACGAGGCACAAACGATGCAGGTCGATGGATGCACATGTCGTTGCCGCTGTGCAGGCGCAAGCACCAACCAATGTGCCAATGGCCCGTCCGCAGAATCGCACTCGATGACGAACACGACACATCATTACCTTGCCTCAATGCCCTCGCTTGCTTCACCCGCCTCACAGCGCAGATCTCAGCACCCTGTTGGATTTGGGTTCAGACAATACAATGAACCCAACCAGGGACGCCGCTGCCTCTCGCTGTCCGCCCCGTCGCTCGCCCCTCGCCCCTCGCCCCTCGCTCCTCGCTCGCACAGCCAAAAATGGCCAGTTTTGGCCCCGGCCCTTTCTTGCGCCAGTTTTTGGGCAGTTCTTACGTGCCGCGGCGAACGACGTGACGTGGGCGGAGCAAAACATCATCGAACGTAGAACCCTGCAACCCCCCGGGTGGCACAGGGGACTGGATGGGCCATTCGTATAGCAGGGATGGTGCTGCCTCTCGCTCGCTCGCTCTCCGCCGCTCGCCGCTCGCTCGCTCGCTCTCCGCCGCTCGCTCGCTCGCTCTCCGCCGCTCGCCGCTCGCTCGCTCAGCCAAAAATAACCAGTTTTGGCCCGTTTCTGGCCAGTTTTGGCCCGTCAGCCATCTCAGTACCCTGGAACCCCCCGGGTGGCACAGGGGTGGATGGGGCGTTCGTATAGCAGGGATGGTGCTGCCTCTCGCTTCGCTCGCTCAGCCAAAAATGGCCAGTTTTGGCCCGTTTTTGGGCTGTTTTGGCCAGTTTTTGGGCAGTTCTTGCGTGCAAGGAATCACGCGAGCGAGCAAAACGCGTCAGCCATCTCAGCACCCTGGAACCCCCGGGTGGCACAGGGGATGGGGCGTTCGTATAGCAGGGGCGGTGCTGCCTCTCGCTTCGGCTTCGCTTTCAACGCTTCGCCGCTCGCTTCGCTCAAAAAAATGGCCAGTTTTGGCCCGTTTTTGGGCTGTTTTGGCCAGTTTTGGGCAGTTCTGGCGTGCCGCGGTGAACGACGTGAGCGAGCAAAACGTCAGCCTACTCAGCACCCTGGAACCCCGGTGGCACAGGGCTGGATGGGGCGTTCAGATAGCAGGGACGGTGCTGCCTCTCGCCGGCATCGTTGTTACGCCGCGCCGCCGCTTCGCTCGCAGCCAAAATGGCAAGTTTTGGCCCGTTTTTGAGCTATTTTGGCCAGTTTTGGGCAGTTCTTGCGTGCGCTGGAGAACGACGCCGAGCCGGAGCAAAACGTTAGCCATCTCAGCACCCTGAACCCCGGTTGGCACAGGGGCTGGATGGGGCGTTAAATATAGCAGGGGCGGTGCTGCCTCTCGCCAGCTTGTTGTCCACCGCTCGCCGCTCGCTCGCTCAGCTAAAAATGGCAAGTTTTGGCCCGTTTTTGGGCTGTTTTGGCCAGTTTTTGGGCAGTTCTGGCGTGCCGCGGCGAACGACGTGAGCGGAGTAAAACGTCAACCATCTCAGCACCCTGGAACCCCCCGGGTGGCACAGGGCTGGATGGGGCGTTCGTATAGCAGGGACGGTGCTGCCTCTCGCTTCGCTCGCTGTCCGTCGCTTGCCGCTCGCTCGCTCAGCCAAAAATGGCCCGTTTTGGCCCGTTTTTGGGCCATTTTGGCCAGTTCTGGCGTGCCGCAGCGAACGACGTGAGCGGAGCAAAACGTCAGCCATCTCAGCACCCTGGAACCCCCCGGGTGGCACAGGGCTGGATGAGGCGTTCGTATAGCCGGGACGGTGCTACCTCTCGATTCGCTCGTTGTCCGCCGCTCGCCGCTCGCTCGCTCAGCCAAAAATGGCCAGTTTTGACCCGTTTTTAGGCCGTTTTGGACAGTTTTTGTGCAGTTCTTGCGTGCTGCGGCGAACGACGCGAGCGGAGCAAAACGTCAGCCATCTCAGCACCCTGGAACCCCCCGGGTGGCACAGGGGTGGATGGGGCGTTCGTATAGCAGGGACGGTGCTACCTCTCGATTCGCTCGTTGTCCGCCGCTCGCCGCTCGCTCGCTCAGCCAAAAATGGCCAGTTTTGACCTGTTTTTGGGCCGTTTTGGACAGTTTTTGTGCAGTTCTTGCGTGCCGCGGCGAACGACGCGAGCGGAGCAAAACGTCAGCCTACTCAGCACCCTGGAACCCCCCGGGTGGCACAGGGCTGGATGGGGCGTTCGTATAGCAGGGACGGTGCTGCCTCTCGCTTCGCTCGCTGTCCGCCGCTCGCCGCTCGCTCGCACAGCCAAAAATGGCAAGTTTTGGCCCGTTTTTGAGCTGTTTTGGCCAGTTTTTGGGCTGTTCTTGCGTGCCGCGGAGAACGACGCGAGCGGAGCAAAACGTCAGCCATCTCAGCACCCTGGAACCCCCCGGGTGGCACAGGGCTGGATGAGGCGTTCGTATAGCCGGGACGGTGCTACCTCTCGATTCGCTCGTTGTCCGCCGCTCGCCGCTCGCTCGCTCAGCCAAAAATGGCCAGTTTTGACCCGTTTTTAGGCCGTTTTGGACAGTTTTTGTGCAGTTCTTGCGTGCTGCGGCGAACGACGCGAGCGGAGCAAAACGTCAGCCATCTCAGCACCCTGGAACCCCCCGGGTGGCACAGGGGTGGATGGGGCGTTTGTATAGCAGGGACGGTGCTACCTCTCGATTCGCTCGTTGTCCCGCCGCCGCCGCTTCGCTTCTTCAGCCAAAATGGCCAGTTTTGACCCGCTTTTGGGCCGTTTTGGACAGTTTTTGTGCAGTTCTTGCGTGCCGCTGGCGAACGACGCCGAAATGAGCAAAACGTCAGCCTACTCAGCACCCTGGAACCCCCGGTGGCACAGGGCTGGATGGGGCGTTCAGATAGCAGGGACGGTGCTGCCTCTCCCGCCGCTCGCTGTCCGCCGCCGCCGCTCGCTTCGCGACAGCCAAAAATGGCAAGTTTTGGCCCGTTTTTGAGCTGTTTTGGCCAGTTTTTGGGCAGTTCTTGCGTGCCGCGGAGAACGACGCGAGCGGAGCAAAACGTCAGCCATCTCAGCACCCTAGAACCCCCCGGTTGGCACAGGGCTGGATGGGGCGTTCGTATAGCAGGGACGGTGCTGCCTCTCGCTTCGCTCGCTGTCCACCGCTCGCCGCTCGCTCGCTCAGCTAAAAATGGCAAGTTTTGGCCCATTTTTGGGCTGTTTTGGCCAGTTTTTGGGCAGTTCTGGCGTGCCGCGGCGAACGACGTGAGCGGAGTAAAACGTCAGCCATCTCAGCTCCCTGGAACCCCCCAGGTGGCACAGGGCTGGATGGGGCGTTCGTATAGCAAGGACGGTGCTGCCTCTCGCTTCGCTCGCTGTCCGTCGCTCGCCGCTCGCTGTCCGCCGCTCGCCGCTCGCTCGCTCAGCCAAAAATGGCCAGTTTTGGCCCGTTTTTGGGCCATTTTAGCCAGTTTTTGGGCAGTTCTGGCATGCCGCAGCGAACGACGTGAGCGGAGCAAAACGTCAGCCATCTCAGCACCCTGGAACCCCCCGGGTGGCACAGGGCTGGATGAGGCGTTCGTATAGTAGGGACGGTGCTACCTCTCGCTTCGCTCGTTGTCCACCGCTCGCCGCTCGCTCGCTCAGCCAAAAATGGCCAGTTTTGGCCCGTTTTTGGGCCGTTTTGGACAGTTTTTGTGCAGTTCTTGCGTGCCACGGCGAACGACGCGAGCGGAGCAAAACGTCAGCCATCTCAGCACCTTGGAACCCCCCGGGTGGCACAGGGGTGGATGGGGTGTTCGTATAGCAGGGACGGTGCTGCCTCTCGCTTCGCTCGCTGTCCGCCGCTCGCCGCTCGCTCGCTCAGCCAAAAATGGCCAGTTTTGGCCCGTTTCTGCCCATTTTTGGTTTGTTTAGGCCAGTTCTTGCGTGCCGCGGCAAACGTCGTGAGCGTAGCGAAACGCCAGCCATCTCAGCACCCTGGAACCCCCCGGGTGGCACAGGGCTGGATGGGGCGTTCGTATAGCAGGGACGGTGCTGCCTCTCGCTTCGCTAGCTTTCCGCCGCTCGCTCGCTCAGCCAAAAATGGCCAGTTTTGGCCCGTTTTTGGGCTGTTTTGGTCAGTTTTTGGGCAGTTCTTGCGTGCCGCGGCGAACGACGTGAGCGGAGTAAAAATTCAGCCATCTCAGCACCCTGGAACCCCCCGGGTGGCACAGGGCTGGATGGGGCGTTCGTATAGCAGGGACGGTGCTGCCTCTCGCTTCGCTCGCTCGCTCGGCCAAAAATGGCTAGTTTTGGCCCGTTTTTGGGCTGTTTTGGCCAGTTTTTGGGCAGTTCTTGCGTGCACGGTGAACGACGTGAGCGGAGCAAAACGTCAGCCATCTCAGAACCCTGGAACCCCCAGGTGGCACAAGGCTGGATGGGGCGTTCGTAGCAGGGACGGTGCTGCCTCTCGCCATTGTCCGCCGCCGCCTTCCTTCGCTCAGCCAAAAATGGCCAGTTTTGGCCCGTTTTTGGGCTGTTTTGGCCAGTTTTTGGGCAGTTCTTGCGTGCCGCGGCGAACGATGAGAGTGGAGCAAAACGTTAGCCATCTCAGCACCCTGGAACCCCCCGGGTGGCACAGGGGGCTGGATGGATGGGCCAGCCATTCGTATAACAGGGACGGTGCTGCCTCTCGCTTCGCTCGCTGTCCGCCGCTCGCCGCTCGCTCGCTCAGCCAAAAATGACAAGTTTTGGCCTGTTTTTGGGCCGTTTTGGCCAGTTTTTGGGCAGTTCTTGCGTGCCGCGGCGAACGACGTGAGCGGAGCAAAACGTCAGCCATCTCAGCACCCTGAACCCCGGTGGCACAGGGGGCTGGATGGGGCGTTCGATATAGCAGGGACGGTGCTGCCTCTCGCCGCTTGCTGTCCGTCGCCGCTCGCCGCCGCTTTCAGCTCAGCCAAAATGGCCAGTTTTGGCCCGTTTTGGGCTGTTTTGGCCAGTTTTGGTTAGTTGTTGCGTGTCGGGCGAACGACGTGATGAGCGGAGCAAAACGTCAGCCATCTCAGCACCCTGAAACCCCGGGTGGCATAGGGCTAGATGGAGCGTTCAGATAGCAGGGACGGAGCTGCCTCGCTTCGCCGTCCCGCCGTCTTCGCCGCCGCTTCCGCTTAGCCAAAAAAATGGCCAGTTTTGGCCCGCTTTTGGGCTGTTTTGGCCAGTTTTGGGCAGTTCTTGCGTGCAGCGGCGAAACGACGTGAGCGGAGCAAAACGTCAGCCATCTCAGCACCCTGGAATCCCCGGGTGGCACAGGGCTGCATGGGGCGTTCATTATAGCAGGGACGGTGCTGCCTCTTCCTCGCTGTCGCTGTCCGCCGTTCGCGCTTTCGCTTCGCTCTGCCAAAATGGCCAGTTTTTGGCCCGCTTTTGGGCAGTTTTGGCCAGTTTTTGGGCAGTTCTTGCGTGCAGCGGTGAACGACGTGAGCGAGCAAAACGTCAGCCATCTCAGCACCCTGGAACCCCGGGTGGCACAGGGCTGGATGGGGCGTTCGATATAGCAGGGACGGTGCTGTCTCGCTTCGCTGGCCGTCCGCCCGCCGACGCCGCTTCGCTCAGCCAAAATGGCCAGTTTTGGCCCGCTTTTTGGGCTGTTTTGGTCAGTTTTGGGCAGTTCTTGCAAGCGCGGGCGAACGATGTGAGCGGAGCAAAACGTCAGCCATCTCAACACCCTGGAACCCCCCGGTGGCACAGGGGCTGGATGGGGCGTTCGATAGCAGGGACGGTGCTATCTCTCGCTTCGCAGATCCGCCGCCGCCGCCGCTTCGCTCAGTCAAAAATGGCCAGTTTTGGCCTGTTTTTGGGCTGTTTTGGCTAGTTTTTTGGTCGTTTTTGCGTGCGCTGGCCGGGCGAACGTGGAGCGAGCAAAACGTCAGCCATCTCAGCACCCTGGAACCCCCCCGGTGGCACAGGGCTGGATGGGGCGTTCGATAGCAGGGACGGTGCTGCCTCTCCTTCCGCTGTCCGCCGCCACCGCCGCCAGCTCTGCCAAAATGGCCAGTTTTGGCCCGTTTTTGGCTGTTTTGGCCAGTTTTGGGCAGTTCTTGCGTGCGGGCGAACGACGTGAGCGGAGCAAAACGTCAGCCATCTCAGCACCCTGGAACCCCGGGTGGCACAGGGCTGGATGGGGAGTTCGTATAGCAGGGACGGTGCTGCCTCTTGCTTCGCTCGCTGTCCGCCGCTCGTTCGCTCAGCCAAAAATGGCCAGTTTTGGCCCGTTTTTGCCCAGTTTTGGCCAGTTTTTGGGAAGTTCTTGCGTGCCGCGGCGAACGACGTGAGCGGAGCAAAACGTCAGCCATCTCAGCACCCTGGAACCCCCCGGGTGGCACAGGGCTTGATGGGGCGTTCATATAGCAGGGACGGTGCTGCCTCTCGCTTCGCTCGCTGTCCGCCGCTCGCTCGCTCAGCCAAAAATGGCCGGTTTTGGCCCGTTTTTGGGCAGTTTTGGCCAGTTTTTGGGCAGTTCTTGCGTGCCGCGGTGAACGACGTGAGCGGAGCAAAACGTCAGCCATCTCAGCACCCTGGAACCCCCCGGGTGGCACAGGGCTGGATGGGGCGTTCGTATAACAGGGACGGTGCTGCCTCTCGCTTCGCTCGCTGTCCGCCACTCGCCGCTCGCTCGCTGTTCGCCGCTCGCCGCTTGCTCGCTGTCCGCCGCTCGCCGCTCGCTCGCTCAGCCAAAAATGGTCAGTTTTGGCCAGTTTTTGGGCAGTTATTGCGTGCCGCGGCGAACGACGTGAGCGGAGCAAAACGTCAGCCATCTCAGCACCCTGGAACCCCCCGGGTGGCACAGGGCTAGATGGGGCGTTCGTATAGCAGGGACGGTGCTGCCTCTCGCTTCGCTCGCTGTCCTCCGCTCGCTCGCTCAGCCAAAAATGGCCGGTTTTGGCCCGTTTTTGGGCTGTTTTGGCCAGTTTTTGGACTGTTTTGGCCAGTTTTTGGGCAGTTCTTGCGTGCCGTGGTGAACGACGTGAGCGGAGAAAAACGTCAGCCATCTCAGCACCCTGGAACCCCACGGGTGGCACAGGGCTGGATGGGGCGTTCGTATAGCAGGGACGGAGCTGCCTCTCGCTTCGCTCGCTATCCGTCGCTCGCCGCTCGCCGCTCGCTCGCTCAGCCAAAAATGGCCAGTTTTGGCCCGTTTTTGGGCAGTTTTTGCCAGTTTTTGGGTAGTTCTTGTGTGCCGCGGCGAACGACGTGAGCGGAGCAAAACGTCAGCCATCTCAGCACCCTGGAACCCCCGGTGGCACAGGGCTTCATGGGGCGTTCAGATAGCAGGGACGGTCCTGCCTCTCCGCCGCTGTCCGCCGCCGCCGCCGCTTCGCTCAGCTCAAAAAAATGGCCAGTTTTGGCCCGCTTTTGGGCTGTTTTGGCCAGTTTTTGGGCAGTTCTTGCGTGCCTCGGCGAAACGGCGTGGCGGAGCAAACGTCAGCCATCTCAGCACCCTGGAACCCGCCGGGTGGCACAGGGCTGGATGGGGCATTCAGATAGCAGGGACGGTGCTGCCTCTCGCTCGCCGCTGTCCGCCGCCTTCGCCTTCGCTTCGCTCAGCCAAAATGGCCAGTTTTGGCCCGCTTTTTGGGCTGTTTTGGCCAGTTTTTGGGCTGTTCTTGCGTGCCGTGGCGAACGACGTGAGCGGAGCAAAATGTCGGCCATCTCAGCACCCTGGAACCCCCCGGGTGGCACAGGGCTGCATGGGGCGTTCGTATAGTAGGGGCGGTGCTGCCTCTCGCTTCGCTCGCTGTCCGCCGCTCGCCGCTCGCTCGCTCTGCCAAAAATGGCCAATTATGGCCAGTTTTTCGGCAGTTCTTGCGTGCCGCGGAGAAGGACGTGAGCGGAGCAAAACGTCAGCCATCTCAGGACCCTGGAACCCCCCGGGTGGCACAGGGCTGGATGGGGCATTCGTATAGCAGGGACGGTGCTGCCTCTCGCTTCGCTCGCTGTCCGACGCTCGCCGCTCGCTCGCTCAGCCAATAATGGCCAGTTTTGGCCCGTTTTTGGGCTGTTTTGGCCAGTTTTTGGGCAGTTCTTGCGTGCCGCGGCGAACGACGTGACCGGAGCAAAACGTCAGCCATCTCAGCACCCTGGAACCCCCCGGGTGGCACAGGGCTGGATGGGGCGTTCGTATAGTAGGGACGGTGCTGCCTCTCGCTTCGCTCGCTGTCCGCCGCTCGCCGCTCGCTCGCTCAGCCAAAAATGGTCAGTTTTGTCCAGTTTTTGGGCAGTTATTGCGTGCCGCGGCGAACGACGTGAGCGGAGCAAAACGTCAGCCATCTCAGCACCCTGGAACCCCTCGGGTGGCACAGGGCTAGATGGGGCATTCGTATAGCAGGGACGGTGCTGCCTCTCGCTTCGCTCGCTGTCCGCCGCTCGCTCGCTCAGCCAAAAATGGCCGGTTTTGGCCCGTTTTTGGGCTGTTTTGGCCAGTTTTTGGACTGTTTTGGCCAGTTTTTGGGCAGTTCTTGCGTGCCGTGGTGAACGACGTGAGCGGAGCAAAACGTCAGCCATCTCAGCACCCTGGAACCCCACGGGTGGCACAGGGCTGGATGGGGCGTTCGTATAGCAGGGACGGAGCTGCCTCTCGCTTCGCTCGCTATCCATCGCTCGCCGCTCGCTCGCTCAGCCAAAAATGGCCAGTTTTGGCCCGTTTTTGGGCAGTTTTGGCCAGTTTTTGGGCAGTTCTTGCGTGCCGCGGCGAACGACGTGAGAGGAGCAAAACGTCAGCCATCTCAGCACCCTGGAACCCCCCGGGTGGCACAGGGCTGCATGGGGCGTTCGTATAGCAGGGACGGTGCTGCCTCTCGCTTCGCTCGCTGTCCGCCGCTCACTCGCTCAGCCAAAAATGGCCAGTTTTGGCTCGTTTTTGGGCTGTTTTGGCCAGTTTTTGGGCAGTTCTTGCGTGCCTCGGCGAACGACGTGAGCGGAGCAAAACGTCAGCCATCTCAGCACCCTGGAACCCGCCCGGGTGGCACAGGGCTGGATGGGGCGTTCGATAGCAGGGACGGTGCTGCCTCTCCGCTTCGCTGTCCGTCCGCCGCCGCCGCTCGCTCAGCCAAAATGGCCAGTTTTGGCCCGCTTTTGGGCTGTTTTGGCCAGTTTTTGGGCTGTTCTTGCGTGCAGCGGCGAACGACGTGAGCGAGCAAAACGCCAGCCATCTCAGCACCCTGGAACCCCGGGTGGCACAGGGCTGCATGGGGCGTTCGATATATAGGTGCGGTGCTGCCTCTCGCCCATTTCACTGTCCGCCGCTTCGTCGCCGCTTCGCTCTGCCAAAATGGCCAATTTTGGCCAGTTTTTGGCAGTTCTTAAAAGCGGCCGAAGGGCGACGGAGCGAGCAAAAGGTCAGCCATCTCAGGACCCTGGAACTCCCCGGGTGGCACAGGGCTGGATGGGGCATTCGTATAGCAGGGACGGTGCTGCCTCTCGCTTCGCTCGCTGTCCGACTCTCGCCGCTCGCTCGCTCAGCCAATAATGGCCAGTTTTGGCCCGTTTTTGGGCTGTTTTGGCCAGTTTTTGGGCAATTCTTGCGTGCCGCGTCGAACGACGTGAGCGGAGCAAAACGTCAGCCATCTCAGCACCCTGTAACCCCCCGGGTGGCACAGGGCTGGATGGGGCGTTCGTATAGCAGGGACGGTGCTGCCTCTCGCTT
>LS990920.1:22903570-22921070 GCA_900464855.2 Musa schizocarpa
CGAGGGTTCATCGGATGATCGACGGAAGTTCACCGGAAACTCGCTGGAAGAAGCGATTGACGCATCGGAGCCAAGCTGCAGAAGTTGTCTTAGATTTAATCGTAGTTAGCACGTTGATTAAGCTTGAAAATGGGAGGTGATCCCATTAGCTTAATCTTGGGGCAATTGGGCCCCTGAAAAGATTGAAATTGGGCCGAATGGAACTAACCATTCGGACCCTGATTGCACCAGGCGGTGCAACCGCCTAGGCCAGGAGGTGCAACCGCCAGGGCTGCGTTTCCCAGCGAGACTGGGCGGTGCAACCGCTCCAGCCAGGAGGTGCAACCGCCCAGAGCTCGGTCTTCGAGCTAGACTGGGCGGTGCAACCTCTCTGACAGAGAGGTAGCACCGCCGGAGCTCGGTCTTCGAGCGCAGTCAGGCGGTGCAACTGCCCCTGACAGAGAAGTGCAACCGCCTGGGCTCAGTCTCCGAGCTCTGCCAGGCGGTGCAACCTCTCCAGTCAAGAGGTGCAACCCGCGTGATCCCGGAATTCCGGGATTTGATCGATTTGATCGTTTTGAGCTCCAAATTTGAACTAGGTTGGGGCCTATAAATACCCCACCCATTCAGCACTGAAAAGGCACAGATCCACACCGAATTCTTGATCTTTTCAGTGATTCTAAGAGCTCAAATTTGTGTAAAGTCCTAAAGTTCTCCTCTTTCTGTTCTTCAAGTCTTGAGTTGTAAAGAGAGGAGAGAAAGGATCTGTAAGGGTTGTCTCCTGTGCCCGTCAAAAGGAGAGGAACTGTAAAAGGGTAGTTAACCTTTGCTCATTGAAGGAAGGCAGCTAGTTGACGTCGGTGACCTCGTCGGAGGAGGAAGCCAAAAGTGGAGTAGGTCAAGACTGACCGAACCACTCTAAATCTCTGGTTTGCTTTTGCTTGAGCACTTTATCATTACTGCAAACCTCTTACATAGCTACTGCCCTCTGCGCTTTTAATTAACGAGTCTCTAAACTCTTATCTTTCCCGAATCTGCATTCAGACGTAAATCGGTGTCTTCGCATGCATCTTTACGCTGCAGTTTATGTTTACGCTTTGATTCCATTTATAACTGCAAATTACCTTCTGCGTAGTTATAAAACGCTTTTCAAAATTCAAAACTGCGTTTAGACGTAAAATTACGCTTTTGACGAAAACTGCGCTTTTAGACGAAAACAGCGCTTAGACGCAAAAAACTGCGCGCTTAGACGAAAAACTGCGTTTAGACGAAAATAGCATTTAGACGAAAACTGCATTTAGACGCAAAACTGCGCTTAGACGAAAAACTGCGTTTGAACGTAAAACTGCGCGTTTAGACGAAAACTGCGTTTAGACGAAAAAACCGCGCTTAGACGAAATCGGCTTTCCTCGCATAAATCATCAGATTTCAGTTTACGTTTACATCTTGATTTCAACTGCATACAGCCTTCTACGATTTTACAAACGAGTTTCAAAGTTTAGACATAAATTTGTGTTTAGACGTAAATTTGCGTTTAGACGTAAATCTGCGTTTAGACGTAAATATGCTTTTTGCAGATTACTTTTTGAGCTATACAATAGCAGCACACTGTCTTTAAACTTCTGTCTAAACTAGTGATTTACGAATCGACACTTAAGACGTAAATCTGTTTCTTCGCATTTAACATCGGATTTCAGTTTGCGTCGATATTCTGGTTTTCATCATTACTGCAAACTGCCTGCATAGATTGACTGAAACCTTGCTTAGCTGTCCTTATCATTCAAACGCAGCCTTCGGTTTTAATCGCAGAAAGTTTTCCGCTGCACTAATTCACCCCCCCCCTCTTAGTGCTCTCGATCCTAACAATTGGTATCAGAGCAGGGTATTTCTCATTTCGGATTTACACCCGAGAGAAATGGCTCTTCAAGAGGGCTTTTCGGTCTTTCGTCCACCGTTCTTTAACGGATTGGACTACACTTATTGGAAAACTCGAATGAGAGTTTTCTTGATTTCTCTAAATCTGGATTTATGGAATATCGTTGAAAACGGTTTTCAACTTCCCTCTAAACCCGATGAACGAATGGTCGGATTTAGAGAAGAAGTATTTTTTCTTAAAACGCAAAAGGCTATGAATGCCTTATTTTATGCTTTGGACAAAAATGAGTTCAATCGGGTTTCTTTGTGCGAAACGGCTTTTCGATATCCGGCGACTCTTGAAATCACGCACGACGGGGAACTAGTAGAGTCAAAGACTCGAAAGTTAATATTTTACTGCATGATTTCGAGCTTTTTTTTCATATGAAACCAAGCGAAAACCGTTGTTGACATGTACACCCGCTTTTTAATGGATGTCGTCAATGGTTTAAAATCACTTGGTAAAAGCTTTTCGGATTTTGAACTCATTAACAAAGTTTTGCGCTCACTTTCTAAAACTTGGGATTCAAAAGTAACTGCTATTCAAGAATCGAAAAACTTGAACCAATTTCCACTTGAAGAACTAATTGGTTCATTGATGACATATGAAATGGTGCACAATGCACATGATGAACATGTTGAACACAATCACCTTCCAAAGAACAGGAAGGATTTGGAACTCTGGACAAATGAATGCCACTTGAGCGATGACTCAAGTGATGAGGACAATGATGAACAGAACCACCTTCCAAAGAACAGGAAGGATTTGGGACATAGAACATTTGAAGACCACTCGAGCATAAGCTCAAGTGATGGTAAACTTAAACTACAAATGAAACGAAAATTAAAAAGTAAAAAGAACGGAACTACTTGCTTTGAACGCAAGAAGAAGAATAAAAATTGGGATGAATCGAGCTCCTCCGAAGACGAGGAGAAAATCAACAAAGGCGAGGTGGCAAACTATGCCTTTACGCCTTTCGATGTTGAGGTAATCAAAATGCCTTTAATTTACTTTGAAATTACATAATGCTTTTCATAATGCATTTTTCTTTTTTATTGCATGTTTAATAATTTTATAATGAAAATAAAAAATTAGGAATCATGCTTATCATTCTAAGTAATTTTGAAATAATCATGAAAATTGCTTGTTTATGATAAACAAAATGATACATTATGAAATCATGCTATATGTGGTTGAGAAGTAATAATGTGTATCATGTTGATTTCCATTGTTATTTCTCGATTTTGAGTATATGAAATCATGTTCAATTTGAAGTTATGATTAATGAGTATATATTTTTGAAATTATGGTGATTATCGATTTTCATGATAATAACAATGGCTTTAAAAATTGATGCATGTTTTCATTTGACATAAATGAAAAGGCAAGCTAACATGAAATCGATCACTTAAGTTGAAACACTTAAAAAAAAAAAGGGGGAGAAATATATGAATTGATGCTATAAATACTATGCTATGATTATGCCATGCTTGCATCATCAAGAGATATATGAATTGATATGATTGCCATATTTGCAATGCTTATATGAATTGATGCTGTGATTGTCAAATTTGCATTGTGCCATGTTTGTACCATACGTTAAGATATCAAGAACTTGTATCGTAATTTTACGCATTGATATCTTACCATGTGATGAAATGCTGCAATTGATAAACACTTGAAATGCAATCCTCTATCTTATTGATTTTTCAATAAATCTATGATTGTCATATATGAATTTATTGAATGTAATTTTGAGGATGATTTCAGATTTGACAAATGCTTGATTCGTATTTACGACATAAGACACACTTTAAGTATGAATCATGCTTCAATCATGTTAAATGCCTCAATCATTTTCTATCTCTAGAGTTCTCGATTTTGATGAAATACAAGTGATAAATTTATTTATGATATCTTGTAAATTACTTGAATTATGAATGAGTTTTTATGGTGTTAAAAGAATCACTTAAAAATAAAATGCTTTTCCCATCTTATCGAGATTAATGCATGATATTGTGTGAATCTCGAAATTGATTTTGATTAAATAGTAATAACGTTATTCATGTTATGAATCTCAAAAATGATAATATGCTTCATGTGATAATATGAATACACGAAACACTTATGATGTGAATTTTATACAATTCCGTGTATTCATAAAATATTTATCTCCTCATCCAATAACTCTTCTTGATATTCCTTATGAGATGAAATGAAATAATGCATGAAATACAAATGAGGAGTTATTGATCATGCATGGTAGGATATAATTTGACAAAATTGATACCATCATGATATGAAACATTTATGATTTGCAATTATGCATGCAATACTTGTGCTTTCTAATTATGATGTGATGTATTGCATATGATGTAAATCATGATTTAAAATGCTATGAGTGCTAAGTTACACACTTTGAGAAAAAATTCCTATATTAAAACATTAATGTAATTATAAATGGTGATATGAAATTATGCATGTAATACTTCAACCTATGATAACGATGCATGCAATGATATTCATGATGAAAAATTGTCTTGACATTCATGACTTGATTATTCATCCTTTGTTATGATTTTGAAATCATTGTAAAAGGAAAAAGAACTACAAAACTGTATTCTTCCTTTCTTTTTGACAATGACATAGGGGGAGATAGCTAGCTTGTACAAGTCAAGAAGATGCAAAAACTTGATTGCTAGATTGCCTATCTTAAGTAGCAAAGATTGCTAACTTGCTTATTTCAAGAAGAAAAATTGTCTTCTTGAACATCACTATCTTGAATATCTCAAGAAGCAAAACTTGCAATTTGCACATTGCAATAGGAAGCAAGAATCATGAGCTTACACAAGAAAGCTATCTTGCATTTGCTTTCGAAATTTTTGCTAGCTTATATATTGTGAAACTTGTATATCATAAAAATTGCTAGCTTGTTGGTCTAAAGAGAAGCAAAATGTTGCTATCTCAAAAGAAGCAAATGTGCTATCTTGCCTATCTCAAGAGGCAGAAATGCTAACTTGCGCATCTAGCAAAGTGAACAAAATTTTCAAGAAGCAAGAGTTGCCTTCTTGAACATCTCTAATTTGCTAGCTTGCATGATGTAGAACTTGCTATCTTGAACATTACCAAAAGTGCTATCTTATATGCTATAAAACTTGCATATCTAAAACTTGATAGCATGAATGTTCTAAGCATGATGTAACACTTGCTATATCTTCTAGCTCCAAGATTGCATGATGATAAAACTTGATATTATGATTTTCATGCAATAAGTTGAATCTATATCACAAACAATTGATTGTGATACTTCTCCTTTTTGTTGATGACAAAGGGGGAGAAGTATGTTGATGACATGACATGTGATGCATAAGTTTATGCATATGTTCATGTTGACGTGTTGCAAGTATTCATGATGAATATTGCAATGTCTTGAATTCAGTTTGAATTCAAGGTTCTATCAATATGGCATATTGATAGGGGGAGTTTGTTTAAACTCCGGGGGTTAAGTTTAACTCCGTCATCAAGTAGTTGTCATCATAAAAAAGGGGGAGATTGTTGAATCTCGTATTTTGATGATAAAACTACTTGATATATGTTTATGATTTAATCTGCGTTTTGAGTGACGCAGGATGCTTCGATCGATGATGAGACAATTAAAGCAGGAACATCATGTTGTGCCGAGGAACATGTCGGAAGATTGACGCCGGGTCGGTGGATCGGCCGGACGATCGACGTAAGGCTTCGGGCTGTGGACCGGGGCATCGGGCCAAGAAGAGCGGGTATTGTGCCAAGGATATCGGAGTTGCAGAGTCAACCGGCCGATTGGGCAATAGGCTGCGTGGAAAGGACGATCGTCAAGAATCGGACGGCGTCGAGGGACCAATGACATGCTGGACAACTTGGTTAATTGCTTTGGATTAATTGTCTCGATCGAAGTTTTTGTTTTGTTGTGCAGGATTAACTACGATAAAAGTTAGACAAGCAGCAGGTGTTGCTTGCCGAGTCAAGATCATGATCACGCTTGGGAGTTCGAGAGTTCGACGGAAGTTCGACGGTGCGTCGGAGGTTCAGCTAGAACAGATCCGGAAGTCCGTAGCTTGCCAAGCCGAAGCTCATCGAACTCGCCAAGTGGATCGTCGCGAAGTCCAGGAGTTTGCCGGATGTCCGCAGAAGGATCACCGAGGGTTCATCGGATGATCGACGGAAGTTCACCGGAAACTAGCTGGAAGAAGCGATTGACGCATCGGAGCCAAGCTGCAGAAGTTGTCTTAGATTTAATCGTAGTTAGCACGTTGATTAAGCTTGAAAATGGGAGGTGATCCCATTAGCTTAATATTCGGGCAATTGGGCCCCTGAAAAGATTGAAATTGGGCGAATGGAACTAACCATTCGGACCCTCGATTGCACCAAAAGCGGTGCAACCGCCCAGGCCAGGAGGTGCAACCGCCGGGCTCGCTTCCCAACGAGAGACCGGCGGTGCAACCGCCCAGCCAGAGGTGGTGCAACCGCCTAGAGCTCGGTCTTCGAGCTAGATCGGCGGTGCAACCTCTCCGACAGAGAGGTAGCACCGCCGAGCTCGGGTCTTCGAAAGCCAGGCGGTGCAACCGCCCCAGACAGATAGGTGCAACCGCCGGGCTCGGGCCTCCGAAGCTCTGCCGGTGGTGCAACCTCTCCAAATCAAGAGGTGCAATCACCGATCCCGAATTCGGATTTGATCGATTTGATCGCTTTGAGCTCCAAATTTGAACTGGGTTGTGGCCTATAAATACCCCACCCATTCAGCACTGAAAAGGCACAGATCCACACCGAATTCTTGATCTTTTCAGTGATTCTAAGAGCTCAAATTTGTGTAAAGTCCTAAAGTTCTCCTCTTTCTATTCTTCAAGTCTTGAGTTGTAAAGAGAGGAGAGAAAGGATCTGTAAGGGTTGTCTCCTGTGCCCGTCAAAAGGAAAGGAACTGTAAAAGGGCAGTTAGCCTTTCCTCATTGAAGGAAGGCAGCTAGTTGACGTCGGTGACCTCGTCGGAGGAGGAAGCCAAAAGTGGAGTAGGTCAAGACTGACCGAACCACTCTAAATCTCTGGTTTGCTTTTGCTTGAGCACTTTATCATTACTGCAAACCTCCTACATAGCTACTGCCCTCTGCGCTTTTACGAACGAGTCTCTAAACTCTTATCTTTCCGAATCTGCATTCAGACGTAAATCGGTGTCTTCGTACGATCTTTACGCTGCAGTTTATGTTTACGTTTTGATTCCATTTATAACTGCAAATTACCTTCTGCGTAGTCATAAAACGCTTTTCAAAATTCAAAACTGCGTTTAGACGTAAAATTACATTTTGACGTAAAACTGCGTTTAGACGTAAAACAGCGTTTAGACGCTAAACTGCGTTTAGACGTAAAACTGCGTTTAGACGTAAAATAGCATTTAGACGCAAAACTGCATTTAGACACAAAACTGCGTTTAGACGTAAAACTGCGTTTGAACGTAAAACTGCGTTTAGACGTAAAACTGCGTTTAGACGTAAATCGGCTTTCCTCGTACAATCATCAGATTTCAGTTTACGTTTACATCTTGATTTCAACTGCATACTGCCTTCTACGATTTTACAAACGAGTTTCAAAGTTTAGACGTAAATCTGTGTTTAGACGTAAATTTGCGTTTAGACGTAAATCTGCGTTTAGACGTAAATCTGCTTTTAGCAGATTACTTTTTGAGCTATACAATAGCAGCACACTGTCTTTAAACTTCTGTCTAAACTAGTGATTTACGAATCGACACTTAAGACGTAAATCTGTTTCTTCATACGAACATCGGATTTCGGTTTGCGTCGATATTCTGGTTTTCATCATTACTGCAAACTGCCTGCATAGATTGACTGAAACCTTGCTTAGCTGTCCTTATCATTCAAAAGCAGCCTTCGGTTTTAATCGCAGAAAGTTTTCCGCTGCACTAATTCACCCCCCCCCTCTTAGTGCTCTCGATCCTAACAGACCGAGGGGATGAACTACCAACCCCCGGTGCGCATAGCGCCAAGGAACACGAACATCCTAGTCGGAGGGCCTCGCTGCATGTAGTAGGCTACAATTCCGACGGTGACCCCATTGGACGACTCTCGGCAACGGATATCTCGGCTCTCGCATCGATGAAGAACGTAGCGAAATGCGATACCTGGTGTGAATTGCAGAATCCCGTGAACCATCGAAGTCTTTTTGAACGCAAAGTTGCGCCGAGGCCATCCGCTAAGGGCACGCGCCTGCCTGGCGCCACACTTTCGACGCCGTCGTTGCTCCCTCGGGGCGGGCGAACGCGGAGGATGGCCCCCATGCCAGAAGGTAAGGTTGGTCGAAGAGCGGGCCGTCGATGGTTGTCGAACACGACGCTGTGGTGGATGCCTTGTGCGAGCCGACGTCGTGCCTTTCGGGACCCGGCGAGGCCTCGAGGACCCAAGACGTGGTGCGAAGTCGATGCCACGGACCGCGACCCCCCGTGTCGTGGGGGCTACCCGCTGAGTTTAAGCATATAAATAAGCGGAGGAGAAGAAACTTACAAGGATTCCCTTAGTAACGGCGAAATTAACCGGATCAGCCCAGCTTGAGAATCGGGCGGCTCGCCATCTGAATTGTAGTATGGAGAAGCGTCCTCGGCGACGGACCGGGCCCAAGTCCCCGAAAGGGGCGCCGGGAGGGTGAGAGCCCCGTCCAGCTTCGGACCCCGCCGCACCACGAGGCGCTGTCGACGAAGTCGGGTTGTTTGGGAATGCAGCCCCAATCGGGCGGTAAATTCCGTCCCAAGGCTAAATATGGGCGAGAGACCGATAGCGAACAAGTACCGCGAGGGAAAGATGAAAAGGACTTTGAAAAGAGAGTCAAAGAGTACTTGAAATTGCCGGGAGGGAAGCAGATGGGGGCCGGCGATGCACCTTGGTCGGATGCGGAACGACGGTTAGCCGGTCCGCCGCTCGGCTCGGGGTGCGGATCGATGCGGGCTGCATCGACGGCCGAAGCCCGGACGGATCGTTCGTTCGAGGGGATACCGTCGATGCGGTCGAGGACATGACGCGCGCCATCGGTGTCACGCCCCTCAAAAATATATCGACAATATTTAAAATTTTCATCATAACTAACCCAGGATCCAAGCACACATTTGAGGTCACTAAGAAAACATTCAGATCAAAATTTCACCTCTATAGTCTACAAATTCATAACCCTGTGCATTTCATAAACATACCACACATCACTCGATAATTCACACAATCAGAACTCAACTCATCAAAATAATAACCACAACATAAATTCACAAATGGGGAAGTCTATGCAGTCACCAAACCAACGATTATCATAAGATCATATCATTACACGAATATAACTTAACATAACAAAATCCTATACATGAGGGATCCTTTATCTTACACAAAATCCATAGGTTTAGATTCATCGTCACATTTCATAAGATGGAGAGTATCTTATACAACAAATACACATATGCTAACAAGGATCTGTCCAAAATCTTCTAAACTTTCCACCGCCTCAGCCCAATCTTAACATTTAAGCAAGCAATATGCTATCCTGAAAAATTTATCAACAAACGGGGTGAGCATAAAGAGCTCAGCAAGTGACTAACATATCCATATCAAAATAGTATAACTTCCAAAGAGATACAGTTCCAAAATACAAGGCAGAATATACGATTTCGTAGACATAATATCATTAAGAGCAGAAACACAATTGTCATTTCAATCTTACATATTTGGTTCCCTCACGGATTGGGGCATAGAGTAATTGGAGCATATCAAGAACAAAGGAAACATATCGGAGCTTATCAATGGCATATAAAATGTTCCAAGCATATCAACGGCATATGGAACATTTCAAAGCAAAATCATCGATGAATGAAGCATATCAGAGCATATCAAAACAAATATCGATAGAAGCTCAGGCGTCAGTCCTTGACGTTGTAATCATATCATTCTTATCCAGAGCATGAACAGAAACAACTCACCAAAACTCGGATGTCATATCAAACATATAGAAGGTGTGGTGGGATCTCCAGTCGAGAATGTGAGTCATCCATTTCTTAATGACCACGACAAAAGTCTCCCCACGCCTGGGAGATCCCTCCACCCACGCCTAGGTGAAGTCGAGGGGCAGAGCATCGCAGAGGCTCTAAGCACACACCTTTACCATTTCGGCAAAGGTCCGAATATCCCACCTGAGCGGGACCCCACAGAGCGGGTAATAAAGCGATCCCACAGAGGCGGGACCCCACGGAGCGGGTAATAAGCGCGATACCCTTTACCATTTCTGGCAAAGGTCCAGACAATCCCACACACCAGAGTACAAGAGGGCAGTTTTAACAATAAGTAGCATATATCGGAAGCACATGCGGAACAACAAACGTGCATGTGCCTTTGCGAGACAATACGAAACAAAGAACAAATCTCTCACAAATGTATTCAGATTTGGAATGAAATAAAAGCAAGAGTGTACAGGGATTTCCAAGCAATCATATTTAGCTCAATTCCAATAAGAAGGTTAGACGAATTCAAATATCCAAAGGAACGGAGCAGAATATGCGAAATCGACCAAAGCTCGATTTCGGACAGAATTCCAGTGGCACATCAAACAAATACTTCAGAATATCAATTATGCTCCAATACCCATAAGAAAGCTATGGTCGAACCATATATCAATCTATATTCTGATGGAACAAATTTCATATGAAACAGGGTTCCCAACGCGGAGTTACCTTTGATTTAGTAACACAAGGTCAAAAACACAATCACTATTTTGCAGAATTTATAGGGTCGGATTCAACAGACAATAGGGTAGGCAATTGAAATCCGAAATTTTTAAACTATAAGTCAAAAGAAATATTTTCAAGTCTATTTTCAAATAAAATCAGTTTGGTACAATTCAGAATTTTCGACAGGGAGTTATAGGCATTTTAGTATCGACAGGTCAGAAATCTTGAACCCTGTTTTACAGCGTCTATAGGCTCAATTGAATCAGATGTTTGGGTAAGTATTCAGTGTCCAAAATCTGCAAATTCAGTGTCAAAAGGAAGATATAAGAGTCTAATTTCAAACAAAATAGTTTCTGCCCGAATTCACATTTTGTACTAAAACTTATAGCTGAAACAGTGTATAGGGGTCAGTTTACCAAAAAAAAACTTCAGAATTCATGGTTCTATGTCCAAAGAGAGACATATCAGTTTCTAAATAGAAATCCTTCAATTTATTTTGATTCAACATAAAAACAGAGACTAAAAATTCTGTAGGATGGGGTTAGAACACTTGCCTTTGAGAATTTTAGCCCTAAATGAGAAGAATTGAGCAAGAAACCTTAAAGCCCCAATTTCTTCTTTCCTCTTCTTCTTCTTCTTCTTCTTCTTCTTCTTCTTCTTCTTCTTCTTCTTCTTTCTTTCTTTCTTTCTTTCCCAGATCATCCACGCAGCTGCCTTCTCTGCTTCCTTAAGAACGAAGGCAGAGAGGCTTAAGCGGTGGAGTTTGTATTTTTGTACATTTTATAGTTTAGTCCTTGTATTTAACATATTTACGATTAGGTCCTCAGGATTTACATATAGGTCCTCAGATTTTTGTTTGAATAAATCCTCCAACTCTTATGAATAAGTTCTCAGATTCATACTTTGACTTTTTATCAAATTTAAAATAGATACATACATTACAACTAGAAACTTATACGAAAATTCGAAAATGAGGGGTGTTACACTCTCCCCCCCTTAAAAGAAAAATTTAGTCCTCTAAATTTATCGTACCTCTATCGATGAAAAGACGGGGGTACACCTTTGTCATTTCCTCCTCTAGCTCCCAAGTTGTTTCCTCTCCAGAATGATGTCTCCAAATTACTTGAACCAAAGGAGATGACCCCGATTCCTTAGGACTTTTTTTTCTTTCTTATCAATGATCTGAATAGGCTCTTCCACATAAGATAAATCTTTATCAATCTCCACCAGCTCATACTTAATGATGTGAGAAGGGTCATATATATACTTCCTAATCATCGAGACATGAAATATATCATGGACATGACTCAATGCTGGTGGCAAGGCAATCCTGTAAGCGACAGAACCAACCCTCTCAAGAACCTCAAAAGGTCCAATAAATCTAGGGCTTAACTTTCCTTTCTTCCTAAACCTAATAATGCCTTTGGAAGGGGAGACTTTCAAGAATACAAAATCTCCGATTTCAAACTCAATATCTCGTCTTCTATTGTCGGCATAACTCTTTTGACGACTCTGAGCAGTTTTTAACCTTTTCCTTATAACTTGAATTTTCTCGGAAGTTTCTTGTACCTTGTCTAGTGCTAACAGCTTTCTGTCACCAACTTCTTCCCAACATATAGGTGTTATGCACTTTCGCCCATATAAAGCTTCATAAGGAGCCATCTGAATACTTGAATGATAACTATTATTATAAGTGAACTCAACAAGTGAAATATCCTTATCCCATTCACCTTTCCAATCCATAACATAGGCTCTAAGCAAATCCTCAAGTGTTTGATTTGTTCTTTCTGACTGACCATCAGTCTGAGGATGATATGCAGTACTAAACTTAACTTTAGTGCCCATAGATTCCTGTAATCTTCTCCAGAATCTAGAGAGAAATCTAGAGTCTCTATCAGAGATGATCTCCTTTGGAATACCATGAAGTCTTACTATTTCACTGACATATAAATATGCAAGTCTATCAAGCGAATAAGTCATATTAATCGGTAGGAAATGTGCAGATTTTGTTAACCTATCAATGATAACCCAAATAGCATCATGCTTTTTAGAGGTTCTGGGTAGTCCTGAAACAAAATCCATAGTAATGCATTCCCATTTCCATTCAGGAATATCTAAAGGTTGTAATAACCCTCCAGGTCTTTGGTGTTCTACTTTGATTTGCTGACAAGTCAAACATTTTGAAACATACATTGCAATTTCCTTCTTCATGCCTTCCCACCAATAATGACTTTGAAGATCTCTATACATCTTAGTGCTCCCAGGATGTATGGTGTACTTTGAAGTATGACTTTTCTTTAGGATTTGATTCTTGATATCTGGTTCATTTGGTACACATACCCTCTCCCCAAATCTTAATAGGCCATCCTTTGAAACTTGAAATTGTGGCTTTAATTCCTTTTCCACTTTATTCCTCAAGTAGATTAAATGTGGATCTCGTAATTGTCCTTCCTTAATTTGTTGAATAAGATCGGATTGCACTTGAATGGAGGCCATCAATATCATCGAGTCTTGCTCTTTCCTCCAAGCTTTCAAATCAAAATTTTCTTCTAATAACTTCCATTGCTTCACAACCAAACTAGCCATAAAACTTGTAGATTTCCTACTTAGTGCATCAGCTACAACATTGGCTTTGCCCGGGTGATAACGGATGGCACAATCATAATCCTTCAGAAGTTTTATCCATCTTCGCTGCCTCATGTTTAACTCTTTCTGAGTGAAAATGTATTTTAAACTCTTGTGATCAAAGAAGATTTCAAACCTGTCGACCATACAAAAATAATGTCTCTAAATCTTTAGAGCAAAAATAATTGCTGCTAATTCCAAATCATGAGTTGGATAATTCAATTCATAACCTTTAAGTTGCCTAGAAGCATAAGCAATTACTCTCCTTTCCTGTATCAAAACACATCCTAGGCCTTTTCTTGAAGCATCGAAGAAAACTACAAATCCCTCACTACCACTTGGAATAGTGAGAATAGGGGCACTAATCAATCTTCTTTTTAACTCTTGAAAACTTTGCTCACAATCATCACCCCATACAAATTTCATATTCTTTTTTAGTGAGGTTGGTGAGAAGTTGAGCAGTCGAGAAAATCCCTCAACAAATCTCCTGTAATAACCTGCCATGCCCAAAAAAGCTTGAACTTGTTACATTTGTTGGTACTTCCCATTCAACTACAGCTTCTATTTTCCTTGGATCAACAGATATACCCTTCCCCAAAATCACATGGCCTAAGAAAGAAACTTCATTCAACCAAAATTCACATTTGTTTGAACTTCATATACAACTTTTCTCTTAGTATGGACAACACATCTCTCAAGTGTTCCTCATGCTCCTGATTACTCTTTGAATACACCAATATGTCATCAATAAATACAATTACACAGATATCCAAGAGCGGTTTGAAATATCCTATTAATTAGTTCCATAAAAGCTGCAGGGCATTTGTCAAACCGAAAGGCATCACCAAGAATTCATAATGACCATATCGAGTTCTCAAAGTCTGTTTTTGAAATATCCTCCTACTTGATCTTCAATCGATAGTAAATAACCTCCACCTCGTGTCAATCTTAGAGAATACTTGTGCACCCAGTAGTTGTTCAAACAAATCATCAATTCTAGGTATGGGATACTTATTTTTGATGGTCACCGATTCAACTGTCTATAATCAATACAAGCCTCAATGTTCCATCCTTCTTCTTCACTAATAGTACCGAGCACCCCATGGGGATACACTTTGGTCGATGAAAACCCTTATCTAATAATTCTTGTATTTGCTTCTTTAATTCCTCTAGCTCGAGTGGTGCCATTCTGTAGGGAGGCTTAGATATTGGGGTTGTATTGGAGACCAGATCAATAGCAAATTCACCCTATCTATCTAGAGGTAAACTAGGCAAGTCATCTGGGAATACATCAGGGAATTCTTTGACCACTACAATTTCGTCTAGGTGGGTTTCTTGATTTGAATGCTCCTTTACACACACCATATAACAAAAACAACCTTTCTGCATAAGACGATAAACTTGAAGTGCTGATATCAAGCAAGGAGGCAAATCATGCCTAATGCCCTCAAAGAAAAATATAGGCTGATCTGGTATGCAGAAAGTAATTATTTTTTTGTAACAATCAATACTAGCGTGATGAGAAGATAACCAATCCATGCCAAGTATAATATCAAAGCCTTGGATCTCTAGGGGAATCAAATCAGCAAGGAGTTCGTGGTCTCCAATAGAGATCAAACAAGATGGGTAGACCAAGTTTGTTGCCAATGAATCTCCAACAGCAGTTGTTACATATAACATATAATCCAGGGGTTTAGGTAGAATATCCAAGTGACAAGCAAAGTATTGTGAAACAAACGATAAGTTGGAGCCGGGATCAAACAAAACTTTTGCATTTCTTTTAGAAACATGAAGAATACCTTCCACCACTGATTTAGAAGCTTTAGAATCTTGTTCAGTGATAGCGTACACTCTAGCATGGGCTGAGGGTCTAGGAGACAGTGGCTCTTTCTTCTTCCTCAAAGGGCAATCTTTTATTTGATGATCCAACTTTCCACAACCAAAACATGCCCTAGTCACCCGAAAACACAAACTTGTTTCATAACTTAACTTGCAATTCACATATGATTGAGTCTTTTGCGATGACTTTCCTTTTCAAATCCAAATGTCTTAACACTCTTGTTATTACTTTCTGATTCATTTCCAATCATATTTTTATTGGTAAACTTGTCCTTATCATTCGTAATACTGATCTCCAAAAATAATTTTCTTTGTTGCCATTAATGATCAGCCTCTACTTCCAATATAAGGTGGCAAAAGAATTCTTTCGATCATTAGAACAATTTTGTACATCAAATATCTTCTCTGTTTGCATCATCCGTTTTTCTACCACCAATGAAATTTGGTTCACCATGTTTTCATCGCGCTACTCTGATTTTGTATCCTCGATCAACCCTTTCATCCCCCTTAATTAATCAGAAAAAATGAAATAGGAGGACCATATGTCCTCATCATCCTAGATTCCTAAAATGCACCAAAGAAAATTTCCACCAATCATTATCACTGGACCTCAATATATTTTGCACGTCAACATATCAAATATTTCAGTGATCCTCAAACAATGCTCTGATACCACCTCTGTCACGCCCCTCAAAAATATATCGACAATATTTAAAATTTTCATCATAACTAACCCAGGATCCAAGCACACATTTGAGGTCACTAAGAAAACATTCAGATCAAAATTTCACCTCTATAGTCTACAAATTCATAACCCTGTGCATTTCATAAACATACCACACATCACTCGATAATTCACACAATCAGAACTCAACTCATCAAAATAATAACCATAACATAAATTCACAAATGGGGAAGTCTATGCAGTCACCAAACCAACGATTATCATAAGATCATATCATTACACGAATATAACTTAACATAACAAAATCCTATACATGAGGGATCCTTTATCTTACACAAAATCCACAGGTTTAGATTCATCGTCACATTTCATAAGATGCAGAGTATCTTATACAACAAATACACATATGCTAACAAGGATCTGTCCAAAATCTTCTAAACTTTCCACCGCCTCAGCCCAATCTTAACATTTAAGCAAGCAATATGCTATCCCTAAAAAATTTATCAACAAACGGGGTGAGCATAAAGAGCTCGACAAGTGACTAACATATCCATATCAAAATAGTACAACTTCCAAAGAGATACAGTTCCAAAATACAAGGCAGAATATAATTTTCAGTAGACATAATATCATTAAGAGCAGAAACACAATTGTCATTTCAATCTTACATATTTGGTTCCCTGACAGATTGGGGCATAGAGTAATTGGAGCATATCAAGAACAAAGGAAACATATCGGAGCTTATCAATGGCATATAAAATGTTCCCGAAGCATATCAACGGCATATGGAACATTTCAAGCAAAATCATCGATGAATGAAGCATATCGAGAGCATATCAAAACAAATATCGATAGAAGCTCGGGACGTCGTCCTTGACGTTGCAATCATATCATTCTTATCCAGAGCATGAACAGAAACAACTCACCAAAACTCGGATGTCATATCAAACATATAGAAGGGGTGTTGGGATCTCAAATGAATGTGAGTCATCCATTTCTTAATGACCACTGACAAAAGTCTCCCCATGTCCGGGAGATCCCTCCACCCACATCTAGGTGAAGTCGAGGGGCGGCAGAGCATCGCAGGCTCTAAGCACACACCCTTTACCATTTCGGCAAAGGTCCGAATATATCCCACGGGCGGGACCCCACAGAGCGGTAATAAAAAGCGCATCCCACAGAGGGGACCCCACGAGCGGGTAATAAAGCGCATACCCTTTACCATTTCTGGCAAAGGTCCAGACAATCCCACACACCAGAGTACAAGAGGGCAGTTTTAACAATAAGTAGCATATATCGGAAGCACACGCGCGAACAACAAACGTGCATGTGCCTTTTCAGACAATCTGAAACAAAGAACAAATCTCTCACAAATGTATTCAGATTTGGAATGAAATAAAAACAAGAGTGTACAGGGATTTCCAAGCAATCATATTTAGCTCAATTCCAATAAGAAGGTTAGACAAATTCAAATATCCAAAGGAACGGAGCAAAATATGCGAAATCGACCAAAGCTCGATTTCGGACAGAATTCCAGTGGCACATCAAACAAATACTTCAGAATATCAATTATGCTCCAATACCCATAAGAAAGCTATGGTCGAACCATATATCAATCTATATTCTGATGGAACAAATTTCATATGAAACAGGGTTCCCAACGCGGAGTTACCTTTGATTTAGTAACACAAGGTCAAAAACACAATCACTATTT
>LS990920.1:23098755-23113755 GCA_900464855.2 Musa schizocarpa
GTCAAGTAACCTTTACCTTCTCAACCCTTAAGAGAATGGGCGAAACCGAGTACCCCAATTCTCTTATCTATCCAAAGAGAGGAGCTCTGCAAAAGTTCAAAGACCCTTCAAGATAATGGAAGACAATAGTTGTCAAATCCTCACCAATGGTGATCGGTGTTATTCTTGAGTAGATTATCCGCTTCATTTCCCAAACGAAATGCCAATCGAAAGTGGAAGTGATGCGAACCTACTTGGATGTGACAACTAAGTGAAAGAAGAGTCAATGAGCAAATTTTGTGGAGGAAGGACCCAAATCTTCGAAGTTTGTTTGAGACGATGCTCGTTAAAAGCTTCAACAAGCATCCACCCAGTTCAAGCAAAGATGAGGCATTTTAGAGACCTGGCGCAAGTAAGGATGGTTTTTTCCTTTCATTTGAAGGATCCGCAGAAATCAACAACGATCAACACAACTCACCAACCAACCACCGGAGTCGAGTCATTGGTGAGTTGAAGCGAATATGGCGGATCAAAAGGTTCACTACGAAAACAACAAAGGAGAGAAGTTGGGAGCCAAGGGACGCATTGCACCGGAGCGAAGATTGAAGACTCGGTAGAGGCAAGGAGTTGCAAGATGTCGACAAAGGCTTCGATGAGGACGTCGAAGGAATAAGTGGGGGGAGAATGTCACGGACAAACTTCTAAACAGGGTGTTTGATGTAATGCTTATGTATGTCCGTGTCTTTTGGTATGTTCATGCATTGTACAGCATGTAGGGGACGGCCGAAGGCTTGATAGTCCCATTTTAGTTGGGTCGGTGGCGCTTTAGGCTTGTAAACAAAGGTTGTGTCATGTGGACACGTGTGAGAGATTTTCGGTCCAGTAATGGGCCATTTTACCCTTTGTTGTGCAACTGTTCGTGAGCTTGTAAAGTCTGTTTGTAATTTGCATTGTCTATAAAGTTTTTTTCGAGATGTTTGCTTGTGGATCCCGAGTGACGCCTTTTCTCTGTCTGTTCTCTCTTTTTGTGGGACCTAAGGGACCGGGGGAGGCTTCGGGGAGGCTGACCGGCGCAGACGGACACGCAAAGGTGCCGCCGCCCGCGACTTAGGCAAAACTAGCTAAGTCCGTGACAGCTCGCCGCTTCGCTCGCTCAGCCAAAAATGGCCAGTTTTGGCCCTTTTTTTGGCTGTTTTGGCCAGTTTTTTGGGCAGTTCTTGCGTCTTGCTGGCGAACGACGTGGCCGGAGCAAAACGACAACTATCTCAAAGACCACGAACCCCCCGGTGGCAGGGGCTGGATGGGGCGTTCGATAGCAGGGGACGGTGCTGCCTCTCGCCCGCTGCTGTCCGCCGCCGCCGGCCGCGCTCGCTCAGCCAAAAATGGCCAGTTTTGGCCCGTTTTTTGGGCTGTTTTGGCCAGTTTTTGGGCAGTTCTTGCGCGTCGGGCGAACGACGTGTGATGAGAGCAAAACGTCAGCCATCTCAACACCCAGGAACCCCGGGTGGCACAGGGCTGGATGGGGCGTTCAGATAGCTGGGACGGTGCTGCCTCTCGCCATTGCTGTCCGCCGCCTTCGCCATTCGCTTCGCTCGACCAAAAAATGGCCAGTTTTGGCCCGCTTTTGGGCTGTTTTGGCCAGTTTTTGGCAGTTCTTGTGTGCCGGCGAACGAAGAAGTGAGCCGAGCAAACGTCAGCCATCTCAGCACCCTGGAACCCCGGGTGGCACAGGGCTGGATGGGGCGTTCAGATAGCAGGACGGTGGTGCCTGCCTCTAAGACGCTTCAGCCAAAAAATGGCGGTTTTGGCCCGTTTTTGGGCTGTTTTTTGCCAGTTTTGGGCACTTCTTGTGTGCCTTGGCGAACGCGTGGCGAGCGGAGCAAAATCTCAGCCATCTCAGCACCCTGGAACCCACCGGGTGGCACAGGGCTGGTGGGGCGTTCAGATAGCAGGGGCGGTGCTGCCTCTCGCCGCTTCGCTGTCCGCCACTCGCCCGCCGCTTCGCTAAGCCAAAAATGGCCAGTTTTGGCCCGTTTTGGGCTGTTTTGGCCAGTTTTTGGGCAGTTCTTGTGTGCCCTGGCGAACGGCGTGGCGAGAAAAAACGTCAGCCATCTCAGCACCCTGGAACCCCGGGTGCACAGGGCTGGATGGGGCGTTCAGATAGCAGGGGACGGTGCTGCCTCTCCGCCATCTGCTTGTCTGCCGCTTCTCGCCGCTTCGCTTCGCTCAAAAAAATGGCCAGTTATGGCCCGTTTTTGGGCTGTTTTGGCCAGTTTTTGGGCTGTTCTTGCGTGCCGCTCATGAACGAGGTGAGCGGAGAAAAACGTCAGCCATCTCAGCACCCTGAACCCCTCGGGGGGCACAGGGCTGGATGGGGCGTTCAGATAGCAGGGACGGTGCTGTCTCTCGCTTCGCTCGCTGTCCGCCGATCGCCGCTCGCTCGCTCAGCCAAAAATGGCCAGTTTTGGCCCGTTTTTGGGCTGTTTTGGCCAGTTTTTTGGGCAGTTCTTGTGTGCCGCGGCCCGACGAAATGAGCCGTGCAAAATGTCAGCCATCTCTGAACCCTGAACCCCCCGGGTGGCACAGGGCTGGATGGGGCATTCAGATAGCAGGGATCGGTGCTGCCTCTCTCGCCATTTCGTTGTCCCACGCCGCTGCTTCGCCGCTCAGCCAAAAAAATGGCCAGTTTTGGCCCGTTTTTGGCCAGTTTTGGCCAGTTTTTTGGCAGTTCTTGTGTGCCGCGGGCGAACAACGTGGCGGAGCAAAACGTCAGCCATCTCAGCACCCTGGAACCCCGGGTGGCACAGGGCTGGATGGGGCATTCGTATAGCAGGGGCGGTGCTGCCTCTCCGCTTCGCTTCGCTGTCCGCCGCTTCGCCACTGCCGCTCAGCCAAAAATGGCCAGTTTTGGCCCGTTTTTGGGCTGTTTTGGCCAGTTTTTGGGCAGTTCTTGCGTGCCCGGCGAACGGCGTGGCGGAGCAAAACGTCAGCCATCTCAGCACCCTGGAACCCCCGGTGGCACAGGGCTGGATGGGGCGTTCGTATAGCAGGGACGGTGCTGCCTCTCTTCGCTTCGCTGTCCGCCTTTCGCTTTCGCTCAGCCAAAAATGGCTAGTTTTGACCCGTTTTTGGGCTGTTTTGGCCAGTTTTTGGGCAGTTCTTGCGTCTTCGCGGGCGAACGACGTGAGCGGAGCAAAACGACAGCTATCTCAGCACCCTGGAACCCCCCGGGTGGCACAGGGCTGGATGGGGCGTTCGTATAGCATGGACGGTGCTGCCTCTCGCTTCGCTCGCTCAGCCAAAAATGGGGGCTCGAAGACGATCGGATACCGTCCTATTCTCAACCATAAACGATGCCGACCAGGGATCGACGGATGTTGCTCTTAGGACTCCGCCGGCACGTTATGAGAAATCAAAGTCTTTGGGTTCCGGGGGAGTATGGTCGCAAGGCTGAAACTTAAAGGAATTGACGGAAGGGCACCACTGGAGTGGAGCCCAACGGCTTAATTTGACTCAACACGGGAAAAATTACCAGGTCCGCATTACATAGCAAGGATTGACGAGGCTGAGAGCTCTTTCTTGATTCTATGGGTGGTGGTGCATGGCCGTTCTTAGTTGGTGGAGCCGATTTGTCCGGTTAATTCCGATAACGAACGAGACCTCAGCCTGCTAACTAACTAGCTACGGAGGAGGCATCCCCCCGGCCAGCTTCTTAGAGGGACTATGGCCATTTAGGCCACGGAAGTTTGAGGCAATAACAGGTCTGTGATGCCCTTAGATGTTCTGGGCGCGCGCGAGCTACACTGTTGTATTCAACGAGTCTATAGCCTTGGCCGACGGGCCCGGGTAATCTTTGAAAATTTCATCGTGATGGGGATAGATCATTGCAATTGTTGGTCTTCAACGAGGAATTCCTAGTAAGCGCCGAGTCATCAGCTCGCGTTGACTACGCCCCTGCCCTTTGTACACACCGCCCGTCGCTCCTACCGATTGAATGGTCCGGTGAAGTGTTCGGATCAAGGCGACGGGGCGGTTCGCCGCCCGTGACGTCGCGAGAAGTCCACTGAACCTTATCATTTAGAGGAAGGAGAAGTTTTAACAAGGTTTCCGTAGGTGATCCTCTGGAAGGATCATTGTCGAGACCCACCGGCGAGGGCGACCGTGAATCGTCAACGATTGCTCGCCGGGGCTCGTCCCGACAACACCGAATATGTCGGCCCGCCCTCGGGGGGACGACCGAATCGAGGGATGAACTAAACCCCCGCGCGGATAGCGCCAAGGAACACGAACATCCTAGTCGGAGGGCCTCGCGGTGCATGCAGTAGGCTACAATTCGACGGTGACCCCATTGACGACTCTCTAACAACGGATATCTCGGCTCTCGCATCGATGAAGAACATAAAGAAATGCGATACCTGGTGTGAATTGCAGAATCCCGTGAACCATCGAGTCTTTGAACGCAGTTAGTGCGCCGAGGCCATCCGGCTAAGGGCACGCCGCCCTGGCGTCACGCTTCGGCGCTTCGTTGCTGCTGCCTCGGGGGCGGGGGAAACGAGAGGATGGCCCCCGTGCCGGAAGGTGTGGTTGGTCAAGAGCGGGCCGTCGATGGTTGTCGAACACGACGCGTGGTGGATGCCTTGTGCGAGCCGTTACATCGTGCCTTTCGGGACCCGGGCGAGGCCTCGAGGACCCAAGTCGTGGTGCGAGTCGATGCCACGGACCGCGACCCCAGGTCAGGTGGGGCTACCCGCTGAGTTTAAGCATATAAATAAGAGGAGGAGAAGAAACTTACAAGGATTCCAGCTTGAGAATCGGGCGGCTGCGTCGTCTGAATTGTAGTCTGGAGAAGCGTCCTCAGCGACGGACCGGGCCCAAGTCCCCTGGAAAGGGGCGCCGGGGAGGGTGAGAGCCCCGTCCGGCTCGGACCCTGTTGCACCACGAGGCGCTGTCGACGAGTCGGGTTGTTTGGGAATGCAGCCCCAATCGGGCGGTAAATTCCGTCCCAAGGCTAAATATGGGCGAGACCGATAGCGAACAAGTACCGCGAGGGAAAGATGAAAAGGACTTTGAAAAAAGAGTCAAAGAGTGCTTGAAATTGCCGGAGGGGAAGCGGATGGGGGCGGCGATGCACCTTGGTCGGATGCGGAACGGCGGTTAGCCGGGTCCGCCGCCGGCTTTCGAGTGCGGATCGATCGCGGGCTGCATCGACGGCCGGCCCCCGACGGATCGCTCGTTCGAGGGGATACCGTCGATGCGGTCGAGGACATGACGCGCGCCATCGGCGTGCCCCGTGGGGTACACGTGCGACCTAGGCATCGGCCAGTGGTGTAACATCCCATTAGTCCCACATCGGAAGTGGGGAATGTGTGTGATTAGGTTATAAGGGCCTGATGAGTGTACTACGTTACCTCCCGCTTAAGCATTTTGGTCCGTGGTTGCAAGGACCAAAATGGAGTTATTGGCCAGTTAGCTCATCAGACCCGGGTCGTGACATTTGGTATCAGAGCCGACCTAGCATTTGGGCAGGGTGAGAGGGCTCGAGTAGGAAAGGGCTACCCGTGGATGGAGTCAGAGAACTCATCACGGCGTGGAGCCACCACTGAGTTGTTGAATCTCGGATTTTGATGATAAAATCAATTGATAGGTTATTTGATCTAATCCATATTATTGAGTTAAGTGTGCAGGATTAACTACGATAAACAGAAAACACAAAGCAAGAATACCGGAGTCGAAGTTTGATGAACCTTTAAGAGTTCGATGAATCGTCGGAGATACTGCCGGAACCAACCGAGAAGAAATCGGAATCTGTTGGAAGTTCGGCCAAGAGAGATCGTCGGAGGTTCGCAGAGATCACCGAAAGTCTCAGCTACTCTTTAAAGTCATCACAAGTTCGAAGCGTGCTTGGACCCCGTCGAAGGAAGTTCGTCACAAAGCTCGTTCGGAACAAAACTTGACGTTATGGTTAATAAATTGCTTAAGATGTGTTTTGTTATGTAGTTCACTTGTAATTAGGATTAGGATTAAGAAGATAAGCCTATATCCTGGTTAGGGGCCAACTGGGGCCAAAGTCGAGAGTTGGTTTGGGCTAAAAGAAAGCCAAACCAAGTGAACCGGGAGAGCTGGGCGGTGGCACCGCCAACACCCGAAAGTGCTGGGCGGTGACACCTCTGAAAGCTGGCGGCACCGCCAAAGACCAACGCTAGGCGGTGGCACCGCTTGGCTGAAGTGGCACCGCCAAAGATCGAGAACCCAAAGAGGATTTGATTTTTTGGAGCCCAAATTTTGGAGCCCAAATTTGAAACCTCTTGAGGCCTATAAATACCCCTCAAATCTCAGCTGAGATTACAACCTTTTGAGCAGCAAGAGTTTGAGAGAAAGATCTTAGAAAAGTGTTAGCTTGCTTTCGTTTCAATCTGCTAGTGTTCACCTCATCTCTTCTCGAAAATCTGTAAGAGAGTGAACTGCTTGTAAAGAGTTGTAAGAGGGGTATTTACCCTTCCATTTCAAGAAGCTTGCTAGTGGAAGGTGGGAGCCTCATCGAAGAGGGGCCTCACAAGTGGAGTAGGTCATTTGACCGAACCACTCTAACATCGGCGTGATCTGTGGTTTGCGTTTCATTATTGTTATTTATATTATTGCAAATCTTCTTATATGATCTAGTTCCTTATTACTTTTGCTGCGCATATTTAAGAATACGCCTTCAAGTTTAAACTTGTCAAGTTCCGCTCTCTTCTTACGAAAGATTTTTCAGAAAACCCTAGTTTTTATCCGCTGCACTAATTCACCCCCCCCTCTTAGTGCTGCTTCGATCCTAACAATTGGTATCAGAGCAAGGTTATCTCTCATATTTGGTTTAATACCCAAGAGAGATGGCTTACTCCGGCATGCAAGAGGGCCATTCTATCACTCGTCCACCTATGTTTAATGGGTCGGATTACACGTATTGGAAGACTTCGAATGAGGATCTTCCTTATTTCTATGGATTTCGAGCTTTGGACTATTGTTGAAAACAGATTTCAAAAAATCTCTCTTCCGATGAGCGAATGGAATGAATCGGAGAAGAAGGTTTTTTGCTTTAAATGCAAAGGCTATGAATGCCTTGTTTTGTGCACTAGACAAAAACGAATTTAATCGTGTTTCAATTTGTGATTCGGCTTTTGATATTTGGAGAACTCTTGAAGTCACTCATGAAGGCACTAGCCGAAAGTGAAAGAGTCCAAAATCAACATTCTTGTGCACTCTTACGAACTTTTCCGAATGAAACCAAGTGAGTCCATCGGAGACATGTACACCCGGTTCTGGGATGTCATCAATGGACTCAAAGCTCTTGGTAAAGATTTTACTAACTTTGAACTAGTAACTAAAATCTTAAGATCCCTCCCCAAAAGTTGGGATCCAAAAGTTACGACCATTCAAGAGGCCAAAGACCTTAAAATATTTCCTCTTGAAGAACTCATTGGGTCTCTAATGACCTACAATAAATGACATGTCAAGCTCATGACGAGCTCGAGAACCCCCTTCCAAAAGAACAGGAAGGATATGGCACTCAAATCACAAGAAGACCACTTGAAAGGAACATCAAGTGATGAGGACAGTGACAATGACATTGCACTTTTGACTCAAAAATTCAAAAAATATTTAAGGAAGAACAAATTTAAAAAATAATACAAAAATAAATTTGAACAAAAGAAGGACCAAGTGATTTGCTATGAATGCAAAAAACCGACACTACAAGAACGATTGCCCTCAAGCCAAAAAAGAGAACACCAAAGAAGAAGGCTCAAGGCAACATGGGATGACTCAAGCACATCCAAGAAGAGGAGTCCAACACCGAAAAAGTTGCTCACTACGCCCTAATGGCCTTGAAGAAGAGGTAACGGATTTAATTAATGCAGATTTACCTTATCATGATTTATTAAATGCTTTCCATGAGTTATTTGATGAATGTAAGACAATTAGTAGAAAATACAAATTGCTAAGAAAGGAGCATGATAGTCTTACGTGTGCTTTTGATAAATTAAAAACTGAATATCATGAGTGTCTAGCTCAATGTGTTAAATGCCATGATTTAGAAACTCTCCAAAATGAGAACTTAGTACTTAAGGACACCTTGAAGAAATTCGAGGTAGGTAGCAAGTCCTTAAACATGATCCTTACAAATAAGGGTCACGTTCCTAAAAGGAGTGGAATCGGATTTGTGAGAAGTACTCACCAAAATCCAACCACCTTCGTTAAAGGTCCTATCTTACATGTTCAACATCAAAGCAATTGCAACTTTTGTTGCAAATATGGACATATAACTTATCAATGTCCATTCAAGAAAATTAGTCCAACAAATTGATTTGGGTTCCTAAAGGAACCATGATCAAGTCTATGCAACATGATAAACAAGTTAGATTGGTTTTGAGGCACCCAAAAGTAAATGGGTACCTAAAAATAATTCCTTCTTGTAGAAACATACACCATCACATGCTAGGAGCAAAAGATGGTATCTTGATAGTGGATGCTCAAGGCATATGACCGGAGATCCATCCCAATTCACCAAGCTCACTAGCATGGATTTAAGGCTATGTCACCTTCGGAGACAACAACAAAGGCAAAATCATTGGCAAGGGAACCATAGGTAACAAATCAAGTTTTTCCATTGATGATGTGTTACTAGTTGATGAATTAAAACATAATCTATTGAGCATTAGTCAATTATGCGATAAAGGTTATATCGTTAGATTTGAATCAAATATATGCATTATTGAAAAACCAAATCATAACATGACTATGATTGCTTTAAAAACAAAATAATGTCTATACCATCAATCTTGATGAACTAAGTAATGAAATGTGTTTCTCCGCATAAATGATGATGCTTGGCTTTGGCATAGGAGATTAGGCCATGCAAGCATGAAAACAATATCTAAAATCTCATCTCAAGAATTAGTACGAGGGATTCCGAATATAAAGTTTATTAAAGATAAGGTATGCGATGCACGTCAACTAGGGAAACAAATAAAAACAAGCTTCAAACCAAAAAAATCAAATTAGCACCACTAGACCGTTACAATTGATCCATTTGGACTTATTTGGACCAATTGATACAACAAGTCTAGGTGGAAGCAAATATGCTTTTGTGATTGTGGATGACTACTCTAGATACACTTGGACCTATTTCTTAGCTCACAAAAGTGATTGTTTCAAGTGTTTCTCAAAATTTTGTAAACTCACTCAAAAACGAAAAAAAGGGTTCATGATTTCATCAATTGAGTGATCATGGTGGTGAATTTCAAAACCATGACTTCCAAAATTTTTTGTGAAGTTAATGGATACAATCATAACTTCTCCACTCCGAGAAATCCCCAACAAAATGGAGTAGTTGAAAGAAAAATAGAAAACCTACAAGAAATGGCAAGAACTATGCTAAACGAACATAGTTTACCTAAGTATTTTTTTGGGCAAGCCGTAAAATACGGCTTGCTACATCATGAATAGAGTCCTAATAAGACCTTCCTTATCAAAAACTCCCTATGAATTATGGAATAACAAAAAACCAAATATTTTCTATTTTAAAGTTTTCGGTTGTAAATGCTTTATTTTAAATGAAAGGGATGCCTTAGGAAAATTTGATGCAAAATCCGATGAAGGCATTTTTCTTGGTTACTCTTCCGTTTCAAAAGCTTTTCGGGTTTTTAATAAAAGAACCTTAGTAATTGAAGAGTCTATTCATATAGTTTTTAATGAAGTCTCAAATTTTAAGAAAAATGATTTTGATGATGATCTTGGTTTTGATAATTTAAATTTAAATGAACCCCCTCCTCAAAATAGCAACTTGGATGCACCTTCTTCCGAAATTTCCTTACCTAAGGAATGGAAGTATATAGATGCTCATCCAAAGGAGCTAATTATAGGGGATACATCTAAAGGGGTTCAAACTCGTTCCCTCTTTCAAGAATTTTTTTTGCTAATGCTACCTTTCTCTCTCAAATTGAACCTAAGTGCATTGACGAGGCCATAAAAGATGATTTTTGGATTATTGCAATGCAAGAGGAACTGAATCAATTTGAGAGAAACAAGGTGTGGGAGCTTGTTCCTAGACCTAGTGACCATTTAGTCATTGGTACTAAGTGGGTCTTTAGAAACAAGCAAGACGAAAATGGTATCGTGGTTAGAAACAAGGCTAGATTAGTGGCCAAAGGTTTCAACCAAGAAGAAGGTATCGACATTCTGAAGAAACCTTCGCTCCGTGGCTCGATTAGAAGTCATAAGGATGCTCCTTGCCTATGCTAGTAGTTATAATTTTAAACTATTTCAAATGGATGTCAAAAGTGCCTTCTTGAATGGTTTTATTTCCAAGAAGTATATGTCTAACAACCTCCGGATTTGAAAATTCTCTTCTTCCTAATCATGTATTCAAATTGACTAAGGCTCTCTATGGCTTGAAACAAGCTCCTAGAGCTTGGTATGAAAGGCTTAGTTCTTTTCTTATTTTAAATAATTTTACCAAAGGCAAGGTTGATACTACACTGTTTTATTAAACATTTTGAAAATAATTTTCTTATTGTACAAATTTATGTTGATGATATTATTTTTGGCTCTTCTGATGAATCACTATGTGAATCATTTGCCAAATCTATGAGTCTTGAATTTGAAATGAGTTTAATGGGGAATTAACCTTCTTTTTTAGGATTACAAATCAAACAACTTAAGGATGGTATATTTCTTAACCAATCTAAATATACATTAGAATTGTTAAAACGATTTAACATGGATAATTCAAAAGCAATAAACACCCCTATGAGTACTTGACTAAGTTAGATATGGATGAAAATAGTGAAAACTTCATCAAAAAAACATATAGGGGAATGATAGGTAGTCTACTCTACCTTACCGCTACTAGACCAGATATCATGTTTAGTGTAGGACTTTGTGCTAGGTTTCAATCAAATCCTAAACTATCTCATCTTAAAAGTGTTAAAAGAATATTTAGGTATCTTAAAGGAACTCCACATTTAGGCTTATGGTATCCAAAATCTAAAAAATTTGATTTAATGGCCTCACGCGGATGCCGATTTTTTTGGATGTAGGATAGATAGAAAGAGTACATCCGAACATGCCAATTTTTAGGACATGCACTTGTTTCTTGGACTTCCAAAAACAAAAATCAATAGCACTATCTACTGCCAAGCCAATACATTGCTTGCTTGAAAGTGCATGCTGTGCACAAGTTGTTTGGATGAAAAATACATTGGAAGACTATGGAATTCACTTTAAAAAATATTCCCATAAAATGTGATAATACTAGTGCCATATGTCTCACTAAAAATCCAATTCAGCATTCTAGAACTAAGCACATCGACGTTAGGCATCATTTCATACGATCATGTTCTTAACAATAATGTTGTTCTAGAATTCATCGACACGAAGCATCAATTAGCAGACATATTCACAAAAAAGCCTTGAATGAAGATCAATTTGAATTCATTAGAAGGGAATTAGGCATGTTGAATTGTCCCTAAAATGAGCTTCAAAAAATGACTCGCCCTTTTCCTTTCTTTTGTAGATTTGATTTCTTCTTTCCTCTTCACTTCAAAATGATCTATTAAAGTATAACTTATTATCTTGAGGGAAGCAAACAAAAAGGGGAAAGGAAGAAAAATTTTTTTCTTTCCTCACGGGATGCCACCATGGCACCGCCAGATTCTGGCGGTAGCACCCTTTGGCCTTCAGGCGCCAGGGTGACACCGCTTCGGTTTTTCAGCGGTGGCACCACCGAACCACCTTAAACCGAGAGGTTAGGGGCGGTGACACACGCCCCAACCCGAAGGAAGCTCTCCCATCATCCTCTAACCCTCAATTCTGCCTCTTGAAGCACTCGAAGGTCTCTTGGTGGTCCAAGCCTTCCATCTCTAAGCATAATCTCCATAAGGTAACACTTGAAATCCTTCCTTTTGATATCTCATTCCCTCTTTTTTCCTTCTCTTTCCTTTGCTTATTTTTCACAATTTCATCATCATCTTGTCTAGATATGGCTCCTAAGAGATCAAAAGGAAAAAGGATTGAAGGAGATTCATTTGACCATGATCTTTTTAGATCAAAAGAGGTAGCCCTTAGTTTTCCAAAATTTGAAAAACGAGGTATCCATAAGGGAAAATATGTTGACTTGGATGAACTAGAAGACTTAGATCCCATTAGGTATTTTGCACACCTAGAAGCTCTACCACTACTGCAACTAGATGAACCAATCTATCCATGATTAGTTAGATTGTTCTATGCCAACCTATATGAGGACAACAATAGCCTAAGCACTTACCTTCTAGGAACACCCATTAGAATATTTGACAACACCATTTGTGAGCTAATTGGCATAACTGAAAAAAAAGATAGAGGATGCTATTTTAAAGGTAAATGGGACGTCAACTCAATAGGAGCAACCTATACCGAAGTTTAGAAACAATCTTTGCAAATCCAAACCTTGACTTCCTACCAAGAGTTGTGAACACTTACTGCCTTTCAACGCTAAAATTCTTCATCACATTATCACAAGCATCATATTCCCAAAACAATTTCATCTTGACGAGATAAGTCAAATTGAGATGAGTACCATGTATTGGATTATGACCGGTCGATAATTGTTTTGGGTACTCAATTAACAACACATGCAGGATATTATGGGCAAAGATACTATTCTGCCATATGGGAGGTTAATCACTAGATTTCTTCATGCCTATGACATTTGCATCCCACCGATGAAGAATCTATTCAAAATGATAAATATAACATAATAAATAAAAAACCTGCTGAAAAGACTTAGGTGCACCTTTAGCAATGGCATATGGGTTAGGCAGCCTAGAAGGACGGATCCAATTCCTCCACAAATAGAACACCCCAAAAACACCAATTCTTATGGGAAATGAATCTCCTCCTAGTCCTTTTTTGGCAAAAGCACCTTCACTCCTATTTCCTCATCCGAAGATCGCATTATGGCAGAACTGTCTCAGCTCAAATCACAAAGAAGAACTGATTCAAAATCAACAAGTTGAAATTTTGAAGACACTACGACAACTGAATGAAAAAAATGGATATCATGTATCAGCATTGTGGATTACCTCCTAAGGATTAAACTGATGTATCTTTTAATTCTGTTCTGTTTGCTTTTAAACAACAAGTTCAAAGGATAACTGATCCTTCCTTTTAGATAACTCTTTGGTATCTTTTAAGTATGTCTTGATCTGCCTGCTTTCTTTTGGATAAACTATTTCTGCAAATTTCAATGATAAACCTTGTTAAATGCTACTTTTTTTCGATGGCTTGTCTCTTTTTTTGTTGATGACAAAGGGGGAGAAGTGATGACCTACACCATAATGATAGCATAACTTATATGGATTACAAAAAACTTGTGTGATATGATTGACTTATATGCCTTGCAAAATCCTTGAAAATATCACAAGATTGATTGATCATATCGGGTTATGATTTGAAATATATATTGAAAATCTTTATCTTCTGTCGTAGTAAAATTTGTCCCTTTTCATTTAACTTATGATTTTCATAGAAGTTTTGTATTCACTATTGTTTAAAAGGATCACGATAAGCTCTACGGTTAGAACTTATCGGGTTATGCTTGAATCAATGGGATGGAATTCAAGTGGTTTTATCTTCTCATAATATGGCATATAGATAGGGGAGTTATGTTTAACCGTCATCAATTGATTGTCATCATCAAAAAAAAAGGGAGATTGTTGAATCTCGGATTTTGATGATAAAATCAATTGATAGGTTATTTGATCTAATCCATATTATTGAGTTAAGTGTGCAGGATTAACTACGATAAACAGAAAACACAAAGCAAGAATACCGAGTCGAGTTTGATGAACCTTTAAGAGTTCGATGAATCGTCGGAGATATTGCGGAACCAACCGAGAAGAAATCGGAATCTGTTGGAAGTTCAAGAAGAGATCGTCGGAGGTTCACAGAGATCACCGAGAAGTCTCAGCTACTCTTTAAAGTCATCACAAGTTCGAAGGCGTGCTTGGACCCCGTCGAAGGAAGTTCGTCACAAAGCTCGTCGGAACAAAACTTGACGTTCATGGGTTAATAAATTGCTTAAGATGTGTTTTGTTATGTAGTTCACTTGTAATTAGGATTAGGATTAAGAAGATAAGCCTATATCCTGGTTAGGGGCCAACTGGGGCCAAAGTCGAGTTGGTTTGGGCTAAAAGAAAGCCAAACCAAGTGAATGAGAGCCAGCGGTGGAACCGCCGGTTGGCTAACCGCCCAAAGACCCGAAAGTGCTGGGCGGTGACACCTCTGAGCTGGGCGGTGGCACCGCCCAGCACCAACGCTTAGGCGGTGGCACCGCTTGGCTGAAGGCGGTGGCACCGCCAAAGATCGGGAACCCAAAGAGGATTTGATTTTTTTGGAGCCCAAATTTTGGAGCCCAAATTTGAAACCTCTTGAGGCCTATAAATACCCCTCAAATCTCAGCTGAGATTACAACCTTTTGAGCAGAAAGAGTTTGAGAGAAAGATCTTAGAAAAGTGTTAGCTTGCTTTTCGTTTCAATCTGCTAGTGTTCACCTCATCTCTTCTCGAAAATCTGTAAGAGAGTGAACTGCTTGTAAAGAGTTGTAAGAGGGTATTTACCCTTCCATTTCAAGAAGCTTGCTAGTGGAAGGTGGGAGCCTCATCGAAGAGGGGCCTCACAAGTGGAGTAGGTCATTTGACCCAACCACTCTAACATCGGCGTGATCTGTGGTTTTGCTTTCATTATTGTTATTTATATTATTGCAAATCTTCTTATATGATCTAGTTCCTTATTACTTTTGCTGCGCATATTTAAGAATACGCCTTCAAGTTTAAACTTGTCAAGTTCCACTCTCTTCTTACGAAAGATTTTTCAGAAAACCCTAGTTTTTATCCGCTGCACTAATTCACCCCCCCCTCTTAGTGCTGCTTCGATCCTAACATGAGTTAAACCTCACATGCACTCTGCTAGGGTTCGATCTGGGTTATGTCTGGCCTTGACGAGGAC
>LS990920.1:23121255-23123755 GCA_900464855.2 Musa schizocarpa
TTCATAACCCTGTGCAATTCATAAACATACCACACATCACTCGATAATTCATACAATCAGAACTCAACTCATCAAAATAATAACCACAATATAAATTCACAAATGGGGAAGTCTTTGCAGTCACCAAACCAACGATTACCATAAGATCATATCATCACACGAATATAACTTAACATACCAAAATCCTATACATGAGGGATCCTTTATCTTACACAAAATCCACAGGTTTAGATTCATCGTCACATTTCATAAGATGCAGAGTATCTTATACACCAAATACACACATGCTAACAAAGATCTGCCCAAAATCTTCTAAACTTTCCACCGCCTCAGCCCAATCTAAACATTTAACCAAGCAATATGCTATCCTGAAAAATTTATCAACAAACGGGGTGAGCATAAAGAGCTCAGCAAGTGACTAATATATCCATATCAAAATAGTACAACTTCCAAAGAGATACAGTTCCAAAATACAAGGCAGAATATATGATTTCGTAGACATAATATCATTAAGAGCAGAAACACAATTGTCCTTTCAATCTTACATATTTGGTTCCTGACAGATTGGGGCATAGAGTAATTGGAGCATATCAGTAATAAAGGAAACATATCGGAGCTTATCAATGGCAAATAAAATGTTCCGAAGCATATCAACGGCATATGGAACATTTCAAGCAAAATCATCGATGAATGAAGCATATCGAGAGCATATCAAAACAAATATCGTATATAGAAGCTCAAACGTCGTCCTTGATGTTGCAATCATATCATTCTTATCCCGAGTATGAACAGAAACAACTCACCAAAACTCTGGATGTCATATCAAACATATAGAAGGTGTGGTGGGATCTCAATCCAGAATGTGAGTCATCCATTTCTGAATGACCACTGACAAAAGTCTCCCCGCGCCGGGAGATCCCTCCACCCATGTCTAGGTGAAGTCGAGGCCGTGCAGAGCATCGCAGGCTCTAAGCACATACCCTTTACCATTTCTGGCAAAGGTCCGGAATATCCCACGGAGCGGGACCCCACAGAGCGGGGTAATAAGCGCATCCCACAGAGCGGGACCCCACGGAGCGGTAATAAGCGCATACCCTTTACCATTTCTGGCAAAGGTCTAGACAATCCCACACACCAGAGTACAAGAGGGCAGTTTTAACAATACGTAGCATATATCGGAAGCACACGCGGAACAACAAACATGCATGTGCCTTTTCGAGACAATACGAAACAAAGAACAAATCTCTCACAAAGGTATTCAGATTTGGAATGAAATAAAAACAAGAGTGTACAGGGAATTCCAAGCAATCATATTTAGCTCAAATCCAATAAGAAGGTTAAACAAATTCAAATATCCAAAGGAACAGAGCAGAATTTGCGAAATCGACCAAAGCTCGATTTCGGACAGAATTCCAGTGGCACATCAAACAAATACTTCAGAATATGAATTATGCTCCAATACCCATAATAAAACAATGGTCGAACCATATATAAATCTATATTCTGATGGAACAAATTTCATACGAAACAGGGTTCCCAACGCGGAGTTACCTTTGATTTGGTAACACAAGGTCAAAAACACAATCACTATTTTGCAGAATTTACAGGGTCGGATTCAACAGATAATAGGGTAGGCAATTGAATTCCAAAATTTTCAAACTATATTTCAAAAGAAATATTTTCAAGTCTAGTTTCAAATAAAAACAGTTTGGTACAATTCAGAATTTCCAACAGGGAGTTATAGGCATTTTAGTATCGACAGGTCAGAAATCTTGAACCCTGTTTTACAGCGTCTATAGGCTCAATTGAATCAGATGTTTGGGTAAGTATTCGGTGTCCAAAATCTACAAAATCAGTGTCAACAGGAAGATATAAGAGTCTAATTTTCAAACAAAATTGTTCCTGCCCGAATTCACATTTTGTACTAAAACTTATAGCTGAAAAAGTGTATAGGGCTCAGTTTACCGAAAAAGACTTCAAAATCCATGGTTCTATGTCCAAAGAGAGACATATCAGTTTCTAAATAGAAATCCTTCAATTTATTTTGATTCAACATAAAAACAGAGACTAAAAATTCTGTAGGATGGGGTTAGAACACTTGCCTTTGAGAATTTTGACCCGAAGTGAAAAGATTAACGCAAGAACCCTAAAACCCCAATTTTTTTCTTCTTCTTCTTTCTTTCTTTCTTTCTTTCTTTCTTTGATCACCCACGAGCTGCCCTCTCTGCTTCCTTAAGAACGAAGGCAGAGAGGCTTAAACGGTGAAGTTTGTATTTTTGTACATTTTACAGTTTAGTCCTAGGATTTATCATATTCACGATTTAATCCTTAGGGTTTACATATAGGTCCTCAGATTCTTTCTTTTAACAAATCCTCCAACTCTTATGAATAAGTTCTCAGATTCATACTTTGACTTTTTATCAAATTTAAAATAGATACCTACATTACAACTAGAAACTTATACTGAAAATTCGAAATGAGGGGTGTTACAAACCCCGGG
>LS990920.1:23131255-23138755 GCA_900464855.2 Musa schizocarpa
GCTGGATGGGGCGTTCAGATAGCAGGGACGGTGCTGCCTCTCGCCATTCGCTGTCCGCCGCCGCCGCTTCGCTTCGCTCTGCCAAAATGGCCAGTTTTGGCCCGTTTTTGGCTGTTTTGGCCAGTTTTTTGGGCAGTTCTTGCGTGCCATGGCCGAACGACGTGAGCGAGCAAAAACGTCAGCCATCTCACACCCTGGAACCCCCGGGTGGCACAGGGCTGGATGGGGCGTTCAGATAGCAGGGGCGGTGCTGCCTCTCGCCCATTTCGTTGTCCGCCGCTTGCCGCTCGCTCGCTCAAAAAAAATGGCCAGTTTTGGCCCGTTTTTTAGGGGCTGTTTTGGCCAGTTTTTGGCCCGTTCTTGCGTGCCGCGGCGAACGACGTGAGCGAAGCAAAACATCAGCCATCTCAGCACCACTGGAACCCCGGTGGCACAGGGCTGGATGGGGCGTTCGATAGCAGGACGGTGCTGCCTCTCCGCTTCGCTGTCCGCTGTCCGCCGCCGCCGCGCTTCGCTCGACCAAAAAATGCCAGTTTTGGCCCGTTTTTGGGCTATTTTGGCCAGTTTTTGGGCAGTTCTTGTGTGCCACGGCGAACGGCGTGAGCGAGCAAAACGTCAATATCTCAACACCCTGGAACCCCGGGTGGCACAGGGCTGGATGGGCGTTCAGATAGCAGGGACGGTGCTGCCTCTCGCTTCGCTTCTGTCCGCCTCGCCTTCGCTTCGCCAAACCAAAAATGGCCAGTTTGGCCAGTTTTTGGGCTGTTTTGGCCGGTTTTTAAGCAGTTCTTGCGTCGCTGGGCCGAACGACGCGTGAGCGAGCAAAATGTCACCATCTCAAGCCACCTCGGAACCCTGTCACGCCCTCAAAAATATCGACAATATTTAAAATTTTCATCATAACTAACCCGGGATCCAAGCACACATTTGAGGTCACTAAGAAAGCATTCAGATCAAAATTTCACCTCTATAGTCTGCAAATTCATAACCCTATGCAATTCATAAACATACCACACATCACTCGATAATTCATACAATCAGAACTCAACTCATCAAAATAATAACCACAATATAAATTCACAAATGGGGAAGTCTATGCAGTCACCAAACCAACGATTACCATAAGATCATATCATCACACGAATATAACTTAACATACCAAAATCCAATACATGAGGGATCCTTTATCTTACACAAAATCCACAGGTTTAGATTCATCGTCACATTTCATAAGATGCAGAGTATCTTATACAACAAATACACACATGCTAACAAAGATCTGCCCAAAATCTTCTAAACTTTCCACCGCCTCAGCCCAATCTTAACATTTAAGCAAGCAATATGCTATCTTGAAAAATTTATCAACAAACGGGGTGAGCATAAAGAGCTCAACAAAGTGACTAACATATCCATATCAAAATAGTACAACTTCCAAAGAGATACAGTTCCAAAATACAAGGCAGAATATACGATTTATTAGACATAATATCATTAAGAGCAGAAACACAATTGTCCTTTCAATCTTACATATTTGGTTCTGACAGATTGGGGCATAGAGTAATTGGAGCATATCAAGAACAAAGGAAACATATCGGAGCTTATCAATGGCATATAAAATGTTCCGAAGCATATCAACGGCATATGGAACATTTCAAGCAAAATCATCGATGAATGAAGCATATCGAGCATATCAAAACAAATATCGTCAGAAGCTCAAACGTCGTCCTTGACGTTGCAATCATATCATTCTTATCCAGAGTATGAACAGAAACAACTCACCAAAAACTCTGGATGTCATATCAAACATATAGAAGGTGTGGTGGGATCTCGGTCAGAATGTGAGTCATCCATTTCTGAATGACCACTGACAAAAGTCTCCCCACGTCTGGGAGATCCCTCCACCCACGTCTAGGTGAAGTCGAGAGGCCCGGCAGAGCATCGCAGGCTCTAAGCACATACCCTTTACCATTTCGGCAAAGGTCCGTAATATCCCACGGAGCGGGACCCCACAGAGCGGGTAATAAGCGCATCCCACAGCGGGACCCCATGGAGCGGGTAATAAAGCGATACCCTTTACCATTTCTGGCAAAGGTCCAGACAATCCCACACACCATAGTACAAGAGGGCAGTTTTAACAATACGTAGCATATATCGGAAGCACACGCGAACAACAAACGTGCATGTGCCTTTTTTCGACAATACGAAACAAAGAACAAATCTCTCACAAAGGTATTCAGATTTGGAATGAAATAAAAACAAGAGTGTACAGGGAATTCCAAGCAATCATATTTAGCTCAAATCCAATAATAAGGTTAAACGAATTCAAATATCCAAAGGAACGGAGCAGAATATCGCGAGAAATCGACCAAAAGCTTCGATTTCGGACAGAATTCCAGTGGCACATCAAACAAATACTTCAGAATATCAATTATGCTCCAATACCCATAATAAAACTATGGTCGAACCATATATAAATCTATATTCTGATGGAACAAATTTCATACGAAACAGGGTTCCCAACACGGAGTTACCTTTGATTTGGTAACACAAGGTCAAAAACACAATCACTATTTTGCAGAATTTACAGGGTCGGATTCAACAGATAATAGGGTAGGTAATTGAATTCCAAAATTTTCAAACTATATGTCAAAAGAAAGATTTTCAAGTCTATTTTCAAATAAAAACAGTTTGGTACAATTCAGAATTTCCAACAGGGAGTTATAGGCATTTTAGTATCGACAGGTCAGAAATCTTGAACCCTGTTTTACAGCGTCTATAGGCTCAATTGAATCAGATGTTTGGGTAAGTATTCGGTGTCCAAAATCTACAAAATCAGTGTCAACAGGAAGATATAAGAGTCTAATTTTCAAACAAAATTGTTCCTGCCCGAATTTACATTTTGTACTAAAACTTATAGCTGAAACAGTGTATAGGGGTCAGTTTACCGAAAAAGACTTCAAAATCCATGGTTCTATGTCCAAAGAGAGACATATCAGTTTCTAAATAGAAATCCTTCAATTTATTTTGATTCAACATAAAAACAGAGACTAAAAATTCTGTAGGATGGGGTTAGAACACTTGCCTTTGAGAATTTTGACCCGAAGTGAAAAGATTAATGCAAGAACCCTAAAACCCCAATTTTTTCTTCTTCTTCTTTCTTTCTTTCTTTCTTTCTTTCTTTCTTTGATCACCCACGAGCTGCCCTCTCTGCTTCCTTAAGAACGAAGGCAGAGAGGCTTAAACGGTGAAGTTTGTATTTTTGTACATTTTACAGTTTAGTCCTTGGATTTATCATATTCATGATTTAGTCCTTAGGGTTTACATATAGGTCCTCAGATTCTTTCTTTTAACAAATCTTCCAACTCTTATGAATAAGTTCTCAGATTCATACTTTGACTTTTTTCAAATTTAAAATAGATACCTACATTACAACTAGAAACTTATACTTAAAATTGAAATGAGGGGTGTTACACTCTCCCCTTAAAAGAAAAATTTAGTCCTCTAAATTTATCGTACCTCTATCGATGAAAAGACGGGGGTACACCTTTGTCATTTCCTCCTCTAGCTCCCAAGTTGTTTCCTCTCCAGAATGATGTCTCCAAATTACTTGAACATGTGAGATGACCCGATTCCTTAGGACGTTTTCTTTCTTATCAACGATCTGAATAGGCTCTTCCACATAAGATAAATCTTTATCAATCTCCACCACTCATACTTAATGATGTGAGAAGGGTCATATATATACTTCCTAATCATCGAGACATGAAATATATCATGGACATGACTCAATGCTGGTGGCAAGGCAATCCCGTAGTTTACGTAACCAACCCTCTCGAGAACCTCAAAAGGTCCAATAAATCTGGGGCTTAACTTTCCTTTCTTCCCAAACCTAATAATGCCTTTGGAAGGGGAGACTTTCAAGAATACAAAATCTCCGATTTCAAACTCAATATCTCGTCTTCTATTGTCGGCATAACTCTTTTGGGACTCTGAGCAGTTTTTTAACCTTTCCCTTATAACTTGAATTTTCTGGAAGTTTCTTGTACCTTATCCGGTGCTAACGACTTTACATCACCAACTTCTTCCCAACATATAGGTGTTATGCACTTTCATATTATATAAAGCTTCATAAGGAGCCATCTGAATACTTGAATGATAACTATTATTATAAGTGAACTCAACAAGTGAAATATCCTTATCCCATTCGCCTTTCCAATCCATAACATAGGCTCTAAGCAAATCCTCAAGCGTTTGAATTATTCTTTTCCGTGACCATCGGTCACCGAGGATGATATGCAGTACTAAACTTAACTTTAGTGCCCATAGATTCCTGTAATCTTCTCCAATCTAGAGAGAAAATCTGGAGTCTCTATCGAGATGATCTCCTTTGGAATACCATGAAGTTTTACTATTTCACCGACATATAAATCTGCAAGTCTATCAAGCGAATAAGTCATATTAATCGGTAGGAAATGTGCAGATTTTGTTAACCTATCAATGATAACCCAAATAGCATCATGCTTTTTAGAGGTTCCGGGTAGTCCCAAAACAAAATCCATAGTAATGCATTCCCATTTCCATTCAGGAATATCTAAAGGTTGTAACAACCCTCCGTGTCTTTGGTGTTCTACTTTGATTTGTCGACAAGTCAAACATTTTGAAACATACATTGCAATTTCCTTCTTCATGCCTTCCCACCAATAATGACTTTGAAGATCTCTATACATCTTAGTGCTCCCAGGATGTATGGTGTACTTTGAAGTATGACTTTCCTTCAGGATTTGATTCTTAATATCTGGTTCATTTGGTACACATACCCTCTCCCCAAATCTCAATAGGCCATCCTTTGAAACTTGAAATTGTGGCTTCAATTCCTTTTCTACTTCATTCCTCAAGTAGATTAAATGTGGATCTCGTAATTGTCCTTCCTTAATTTGTTGAATAAGATCGGATTGCACTCGAATGGAGGCCATCAATATCATCGAGTCTTGCTCTTTCCTCAAAGCTTTCAAATCAAAATTTTCTTCTAATAACTTCCATTGCTTCACAACCAGACTAGCCATAAAACTCGTAGATTTCCTACTAAGTGCATCAGCTACAACATTGGCTTTGCCCGGGTGATAACGGATGGCACAATCATAATCCTTCAGAAGTTCTATCCATCTTCGCTGCCTCATGTTCAACTCTTTCTGAGTGAAAATGTATTTTAAACTCTTGTGATCAGTGAAGATTTCAAACTGTCGACCATACAAATAATGTCTCCAAATCTTTAAAGCAAAAATAATTGCTGCTAATTCCAAATCATGAGTTGGATAATTCAATTCGTAACCTTTAAGTTGCCTAGAAGCATAAGCAATTACTCTCCCTTCCTGCATCAAAACACATCCTAGGCCTTTTCCTGAAGCATCAGTATAAACTACAAATCCCTCACTACCACTTGGAATAGTGAGAATAGGGGCACTAGTCAATCTTCTTTTTAACTCTTGAAAACTTTGCTCACAATCATCACCCCATACAAATTTCATATTCTTTTTAGTGAGGTTGGTGAGAGGTTGAGCGATTCGAGAAAATCCCTCAACAAATCTCCTGTAATAACCTGCCATGCCCAAAAAGCTTCGAACTTCTGTTATATTTGTTGGTACTTCCCATTCAACTACAGCTTCTATTTTCCTTGGATCAACAGATATACCCTTCCCTGAAATCACATGGCCTAAGAAAGCAACTTCATTCAACCAAAATTCACATTTGCTGAACTTCGCATACAACTTCTTTTCTCTTAGTATGGACAACACATCTCTCAAGTGTTCCTCATGCTCCTGATTACTCTTTGAATACACCAATATGTCATCAATAAATACAATTACACAGATATCTAAGAGTGGTTGAAATATCCTATTCATTAGTTCCATAAAAGCTGCAGGGGCATTTGTCAAACCGAAAGGCATCACCAAGAATTCATAATGACCATATCGAGTTCTAAAAGTTGTTTTTGAAATATCCTCCTCCTTGATCTTCAACTGATAGTAACCTGACCTCAGGTCAATCTTAGAGAATACTTGTGCACCCTGCAGTTGATCAAACAAATCATCGATTCTAGGTATGGGATACTTATTTTTGATGGTCACCTGATTCAACTGTCTATAATCAATACAAAGCCTAAATGTTCCATCCTTCTTCTTCACTAATAGTACCGGAGCACCCCATGGGGATACACTGGGTCGTATGAAACCCTTATCTAATAATTCTTGTATTTGCTTCTTTAATTCCTCTAGCTCGAGTGGTGCCATTCTGTAGGGAGGCTTAGATATTGGGGTTGTACTGGAGACCATATCAATAGCAAATTCACCCTCTCTATCTAGAGGTAAACCAGGGCAAAGTCATCCGGGAATACATCGGGGAATTCTTTGACCACTACAATTTCATCTAGATGGGTTTCCTGATTTGAATGCTCCTTTACACACACCATATAACAAAAACAACCTTTCTGCATAAGACGATAAACTTGAAGTGCTTTGATATCAAGCAAGGAGGCAAATCATGCCTAATGCCCTCAAAGAAAAATATATAGGCGATCGGGTATGCAGAAAGTAATTATTTTTTTGTAACAATCAATACTAGCGTGATGAGAAGATAACCAATCCATGCCAAGTATAATATCAAAGCCCTGGATCTCTAGGAGAATCAAATCAACAAGGAGTTCGTGGTCCCCAATAGAGATCAAACATGATGGGTAGACCAAGTTTGTTGCCAATGAATCTCCAACAAATAGTTGTTACATATAACATATAATCCAGGGGTTTAGGTAGAATATCCAAGTGACAAGCAAAGTATTGTGAAACAAATGATAAGTTGGAGCCGGGATCAAACAAAACTTTTGCATTTCTTTTAGAAACATGAAGAATACCTTCCACCACCGATTTAGAAGCTTTAGAATCTTGTTCGATAGCATACACTCTAGCATGGGTCGAGGGTCTAGGAGACAGTGGCTCTTTCTTCTTCCTCAAAGGGCAATCTTTTATTTGATGATCCAACTTTCCACAACCAAAACATGCCCCATCACCCGAAAACACCTTGACTTGTTTCATGATTTAATCCATAAATTTGCACATGACTGAGTCCTCCACAATGGTTTCCTTTTCTCAAATCCAGATGTCTTAAACCTCTTGTTACTAGCTTCATATTCATTTTCTCTCCTGCTTTTGCCAAGAAAATTTGTTCCTTTTGTCCTTGCCAATGATTTCTTGAATTTCCTCCATGTCTCTTTCAATTTTCAAAGCTCTTTCTACCGTATCAAGATATGTTTGTAATTTTAGAGCTGACATTCTCACTTCTTATTGCTGGTCGTAATCCCCTTTCAAACCTTCTTGCTTTTCTAGATTCATCATCAGTCATATGTGTGGCAAACCTTGAGAGCTCAGTGAATTTAGATTCATACCTTGTAACCGTCATACTTCCCGGATAAGATTCAAGAACTCCAATTCTTTTTGCTCTCTCATACAA
>LS990920.1:23141255-23171255 GCA_900464855.2 Musa schizocarpa
ATGGCCCGTCCGCAGAATCGCACTCGATGACAAACACGGCACATCATTACCCTCAATGCCCTCGCTTGCTTCACCCGCCTCGCAGCGCAGCTCAGATCTCAGCACCCTGTTGGCTTTGGGTTCAGACAATACAATGAACCCAACCAGGGACGCCGCTGCCTCTCGCTGTCCGCCCCGCCCTAAGCCCCCAAGCTTCGCAGCCAAAAATTGCCAGTTTTGGCCCCGGCCCTTTCTTGCGCCAGTTTTTTGGGCAGTTCTTACGTGCCGCGGCGAAACGACGTGAGCGGAGCAAAACATCATTGAACGTAGCACCCTGGAACCCCCGGTGGCACAGGGGTTGGATGGATGGGCCAGCCATTCAGATAGCAGGGACGGTGCTGCCTCTCGCTTTGCTTTCGCTGTCCGCCTGCTCGCCGCCGCTCTCAGCCAAAATGGCCAGTTTTGGCCAGTTTTTTTTGCAGTTCTTGCGTGCCGCGGTGAACGGCGTGGCGAGCAAAACGTCAACCATCTCAGCACCCCAGGAACCCCGGGTGGCACAGGGGCAGGATGGGGCGTTCGTATACCAAGGGCGGTGCTGCCTCTCGCCGGCTTTCGCTTCGCTCAGCCAAAATGGCCAGTTTTTGGGCTGTTTTGGCTAGTTTTTAGGCGGTTCTTGCGTGCCACAGCGAACGGCGTGAGCGAGCAAAACGTCAGCCATCTCAGCACCCTGGAACCCCCGGGTGGCATAGGGCTGGATGGGGCATTCGTGATAGCAGGGGCGGTGCTGCCTCTCGCCTTCGCTTCGCTGTCCGCCGCTTTCGCCGCCGGGCTTCGCTCAGCCAAAATGGCCAGTTTTGGCCCGTTTTGGGTTGTTTTGGCCAGTTTTTGGCAGTTCTTGCGTGCTGCGGCGCGAACGACGTGGCGAAGCAAAACGTCTGCCATCTAAGCACCCTGGAACCCCGGATGGCACAGGGCTGGATGGGGCGTTCGTATAGCAGGGGCGGTGCTGCCTCTCGCCCGCTCGCTGTCCGCCGCTCGCCGCTCGCCCGCTAAGCCAAAATGGCCAATTTTGGCCCGTATTTGGGCTGTTTTGGCCAGTTTTTGCGCCAGTTCTTGCGTGCCGCGCGAAACGACGTGAGCGGAGCAAAACGTCAGCCATCTCAGCACCCTGGAACCCCGGGGCACAGGGCTGGATGGGGCGTTCAGATAGCAGGGACGGTGCTGCCTCTCTTCTTCGCTGTCCGCCCGCTTCGCCCGCTCAAAAAAATGGCCAATTTTGGCCCGTTTTTGGGTTGTTTTGGCCAGTTTTGGGCAGTTCTTGCGTGCGTCGCGGCGAACGACGTGAGCGAGCAAAACAACAGCCATCTCAGCACCCTGGAACCCCCGGTGGCACAGGGCTGGATGGGGCGTTCAGATAGCTGGGACGGTGCTACCTCCTCGCTTCGCTTCGCTGTCCGCCGCTCGCCGCTTTCGCTTCGCTCAGCCAAAATGGCCAGTTTTGGCCCGTTTTTGGGCTGTTTTGGCCAGTTTTTGGGCAGTTCTTGTGTGCCATGGCGAACGGCGTGAGCGGAGCAAAACGTCAGCCATCTCAACACCCTGGAACCCCGGGTGGCACCGGGCAGGATGGGGCGTTCAGATATAGGGGGACGGTGCTGCCTCTCCGCTTCGCTTCGCTGTCCGCCCGCTTCGCTGCTTTCTTCGCTCAGCCAAAAATGGCCAGTTTTGGCCCGTTTTTGGCTGTTTTGGCCAGTTTTTGGGCAGTTCTTGCGTGCAGCGTCGAACGGCGTGGCCGAACAAAACGTCAGCCATCTCAGCACCCTGGAACCCCCCGGGTGGCACAGGGCTGGATGGGACATTCGTATAGCAGGGACAGTGCTGCTTCTCGCTTCGCTCACTGTCCGCCGCTCGCCGCTCGCTCGCTCAGCCAAAAATGGCCAGTTTTGGCCCGTTTTTGGGCTGTTTTGGCCAGTTTTTGGGCAGTTTTTGCGTGCTGCGTCGCGCGCTAAAACGGCGTGAGCGAGCAAAACGTCTGCCATCTAAGCACCCTGAAACCCCGGATGGCACAGGGCTGGATGGGGCGTTCGTATAGCAGGGACGATGCTGCCTCTCGCTTCGCTCGTGTCCGCCGCTCGCCACTCGCCCTCTCAGCCAAAAATGGCCAATTTTGGCCCGTATTTGGGCTGTTTTGGCCAGTTTTTGGGCAGTTCTGGCGTGCCGCGGCGAACGACGTGAGCGGAGCAAAACGTCAGCCATCTCAGCACCCTGGAACCCCCCGGGGGGCACAGGGCTGGATGGGGCGTTCGTATAGCAGGGACGGTGCTGCCTCTCTCTTCGCTCGCTGTCCGCCGCTCGCCCGCTCAGCCAAAAATGGCCAGTTTTGGCTCATTTTTGGGCTGTTTTGGCCTGTTTTTGGGCAGTTCTTGCGTGCCGTGGTGAACGACGTGAGCGGAGCAAAACATCAGCCATCTCAGCACCCTGGAACCCCCCGGTGGCACAGGGCTGGATGGGGCGTTAAGATAGCAGGGGCGGTGTGCCTCTCGCTTCGCTTCGCCAGTCCGCCTTTCCGCTTCGCTCGCTCAACCAAAATGGCCAGTTTTGGCCTGTTTTGGGCAATTTTGGCCAGTTTTTTGGGCAGTTCTTGTGTGCCGCGGGCGAACGACGTGGAGCGAGCAAAACGTCACCATCTCAGCACCCTGGAACCCCCGGGCACAGGGCTGGATGGGGCGTTCGTATAGCAGGGACGGTGCTGCCTCTCTCTTCGCTTCGCTGTCCGCCCTTCGCCAGCTCAGCCAAAAAATGGCCAGTTTTGGCTCATTTTTGGGCTGTTTTGGCCTGTTTTGGGCAGTTCTTGTGTGCCGCGGCTTAACGACGTGAGCGGAGCAAAAACGTCAGCCATCTCAGCACCCTGGAACCCCGGGTGGCACAGGGCTGGATGGGGCGTTCAGATAGCAGGGACGGTGCTGCCTCTCGCTTCGCTCGCTGTCCGCCGCTTCGCCGCTCACTCGCTCAGCCAAAATGGCCAGTTTTGGCCCGTTTTTGGGCTGTTTTGGCTAGTTTTTTGGTAGTTCTTGCGTGCTGCGGCGACGACGTGGAGCGGAGCAAAAACGTCAGCCATTTTAGCACCCTGGAACCCCGGGGTGGCACAGGGCTGGATGGGGCATTCAGATAGCAGGGACGGTGCTGCCTCTCGCTTTTCGCTGTCCGCCGCCGCCGCTTTTCGCTCAGCCAAAAAATGGCCAGTTTTGGCCCGTTTTTTGGGCTGTTTTGGCCAGTTTTTGGGCAGTTCTTGCCTGCCGCTGACTAACGACGTGAGCGGAGCAAAACGTCAGCCATCTCAGCACCCTGGAACCCCCCGGGTGGCACAGGGCTGGATGGGGCGTTCGTATAGCAGGGACGGTGCTGCCTCTCGCTCGCCGCTTCGCCAGTCCGCCGCTCGCCGCTTCATTTCAGCCAAAAATGGCCAGTTTTGGCCAGTTTTTGGCAGTTCTTGTGTGCCACGGCGAACGACGTGAGTGGAGCAAAACGTCAGCCATCTCAGCACCCTGGAACCCCCCGGTGGCACAGGGCTGGATGGGGCGTTCAGATAGCAGGGACGGTGTTGCCTCTCGCCGCCAGAGTCCGCCGCCGCCCGCTCGCTTCGCTCAGCCAAAAATGGCCAGTTTTGGCCAGTTTTTTGGCAGTTCTTGTGTGTTCTTGGCGAACGACGTGGAGTGGAGCAAAACGTCAGCCATCTCAGCACCCTGGAACCCCCGGGTGGCACAGGGCTGGATGGGGCGTTCAGATAGCAGGGGCGGTGCTGCCTCTCCCGCCGCTGTCCGCCGCTTCGCCCGGCGCTCGCTCAGCCAAAATGGCCAGTTTTGGCCCGTTTTTGGGCTGTTTTGGCCAGTTTTGGGCAGTTCTTGCCTGCCGCGGGCGAACGACGTGGAGTGGAGCAAAACGTCAGCCATCTCAGCACCCTGAACCCCCGGTGGCACAGGGCTGGATGGGGCGTTCAGATAGCAGGGTCGGTGCTACCTCTTCGCCGCTTGCTGTCCGGCCGCCGCCGCTTCGCTTCATCAGCCAAAATGGCCAGTTTTGGTCCGTTTTTGGGCTGTTTTGGCCAGTTTTTGAGCAGTTCTTGCGTGCGCGGCGAAACGACGTGAGCGGAGCAAAACGTCAGCCATCTCAGCACCTTGGAACCCCGGGTGGCACAGGGCTGGATGGGGCGTTCAGATAGCAGGGACGGTGCTGCCTTTCGCTTCGCTGTCCGCCGCCGCCGCCGCCGCCGCTTTCAGCCAAAAAATGCCAGTTTTGGCCCGTTTTTGGGCAGTTTTTGCCAGTTTTTGGACAGTTCTTTGTGTGCCGCGCGACGTCGTGGCGGAGCAAAACGTCAGCCATCTCAGCACCCTGGAACCCCCAGGTGGCACAGGGCTGGATGGGGCGTTCGAGATAGCAGGGACGGTAAAGTGCCTCTCCCTTCCGCTGTCCGTCCGCCGCCATTCGCTTCGCCCAGCCAAAAATGGCAAGTTTTGGCTCGTTTTTGGGTTGTTTTGGCCAGTTTTTGGGCAGTTCTTGCGTGCTGCGGGCGAAACGGCGTGAGCGGAGCAAAACGCCTGCCATCTAAGCACCCTGGAACCCCGGATGGCACAGGGCTGGATGGGGCGTTCAGATAGCAGGGGACGGTGCTGCCTCTCCCGTCGCCGTCCGCCGCCGCGCCGCTTCGCTTCAGCTCAAAAAAATGGCCAGTTTTGGCCCGTTTTGGGCAGTTTTGGCCAGTTTTTGGGCAGTTCTTGTGTGCATGGCGAACGAAGTGAAGCGAGCAAACGCGTCAGCCATCTCAGCACCCTGGAACCCCGGGTGGCACCGGGCTGGATGGGGCGTTCAGATAGCAGGGACGGTGCTGCCACTTCGGCCAGCTGTCTGTCCGCCCGCTCACTGCTCGCTTCGCTCAGCCAAAAATGGCCAGTTTTGGCCCGTTTTGGGCTGTTTTGGCCAGTTTTTGGGCAGTTCTTGCGTGCCGCGGCGAAACGACGTGAGCGGAGCAAAACGTCGGCCATCTCAGCACCCTGGAACCCCGGTGGCACAGGGCTGGATGGGGCGTTCAGATAGCAGGGACGGTGCTGCCTCTCGCCGCTTCGCTGACCGCCGCCGCCGCTTCGCTTCGCTCAAAAAATGGCCAGTTTTGGCCCGTTTTTGGGCTGTTTTGGCCAGTTTTTGGGCAGTTCTTGTGTGCCGCGGGCGAACGACGTGGCCGGAGCAAAACGTCAGCCATCTCAGCACCCTGGAACCCCCGGGCGGCACAGGGCTGGATGGGGCGTTCAGATAGTAGGGACGGTACTGCCTCTCGGTTCGCTTCGCTGTCCGCCGCCGCCGCTTCGCTTCAGCCAAAATGGCCAGTTTTGGCCCGTTTTTGGGCTGTTTTGGCTGGTTTTTGGGCAGTTCTTGCGTGCGTCATGGCGAACGACGTGAGCGAGAAAAACGTCAGCCATCTCAGCACCCTGGAACCCCGGTGGCACAGGGGCTGGATGGGGCATTCAGATAGCAGGGACGGTGCTGCCTCTCGCCGCTTTCGCTATCCGCCGCTTCGCCGCCGCTTCGCTCAGCCAAAAATGGCCAGTTTTGGCCCGTTTTTTGGTGTTTTTGGCCAGTTTTTGGGCAGTTCTTGCCTGCCGCGGCTAACGACGTGAGCGGAGCAAAACGTCAGCCATCTCAGCACCCTGGAACCCCCGGTGGCACAGGGCTGGATGGGTTGTTCGATAGCAGGGGCAGGTGCTGCCTCTCGCCGCTTCGCCAGTCCGCCGCCGCCCGCCGCCGCTTCGCTCATCCAAAATGGCCAGTTTTGGCCCCTTTTTGGGCTGTTTTGGCCAGTTTTGGGCAGTTCTTGTGTGCCGCATGGCCGAACGACGTGAGCGGAGAAAACGTCAGCCATCTCAGCACCCTGGAACCCTCCGGTGGCACAGGGCTGGATGGGGCGTTCAGATAGCAGGGACGGTGCTGCCTCTCTCGCTTCGCTGTCCGCCGCTTCGCCGCCGCTCGCTTCGCTCAGCCAAAAATGGCCAGTTTTGGTCCGTTTTCGGGCTGTTTTGGCCAGTTTTGGGCAGTTCTTGCCTGCCAAGGCGAACGACGTGGCGGAGCAAAACGTCAGCCATCTCAGCACCCTGGAACCCCGGGTGGCACAGGGCTGGATGCGGCGTTCAGATAGCAGGGTCGGTGCTGCCTCTCTCGCCGCTTCGCTGTCCGCCGCTCGCCGCTTCGCTTCGCTCAGCCAAAATGGCCAGTTTTGGTCCATTTTGGGCTGTTTTGGCCAGTTTTTGAGCAGTTCTTGCGTGCCGCGGGCGAACGACGTGAGCGGAGCAAAACGTCAGCCATCTCCAGCACCTTGAACCCCCGGTGGCACAGGGCTGGATGGGGCGTTCGATAGCAGGGGACGGTGCTGCCTTCGCTTCGCTTCTTCGTCGTCCCGCCGCCGCCGCCTTCTTCGCTCAGCCAAAAATGGCCAGTTTTGGCCCGTTTTGGGCTGTTTTTGCCAGTTTTGGACAGTTCTTGTGTGCCGCGGCGAACGTCGTGGAGCGAGCAAAACGTCAGCCATCTCAGCACCCTGGAACCCCAGGTGGCCCAGGGCTGGATGGGGCGTTCAGATATAGCAGGGACTGTGCTGCCTGTCGCCGCTTCGCTGTCGCCGCCATCGCCCGCTCGCTTCGCCCAGCCAAAAATGGCCAGTTTTGGCTCGTTTTTTGGGCTGTTTTGGCCAGTTTTGGGCAGTTCTTGCGTGCGTCGCGCGAACGACGTGAGTGGAGCAAAACATCAGCCATCTCAGCACCCTGGAACCCCCGGTGGCACAGGGCTGGATGGGGCGTTCAGATAGCAGGGACGGTGCTGCCTCTCGCCGCAGTCCCCGCCGCCGCGCCAAAATTCGCTCAGCCAAAAATGGCCAGTTTTGGCCCGTTTTGGGCAGTTTTGGCCAGTTTTTGGGCAGTTCTTGTGTGCCGCTGCAACGGCGAGCGAGCAAAACGTCAGCCATCTCAGCACCCTGGAACCCCCGGGTGGCACCGGGCTGGATGGGGCGTTCAGATAGCAGGGACGGTGCTGCCACTTGCGCTTCAGCTTCGCTGTCCGCCGCTCACCGCCGCTTCGCTCAGCCAAAATGGCCAGTTTTGGCCCGTTTTTGGGCTGTTTTGGCCAGTTTTTGGGCAGTTATTGCGTGCCGCAGCGAACGGCGTGGCGGAGCAAAAAACGTCAGCCATCTCAGCACCCTGAAACCCCGGGTGGCACAGGGCTGGATGGGGCGTTCAGATAACAGGGGCGGTGCTGCCTCTCTGCCCCTTTCGCTGACCGCCGCTTCGCCGCTTTCGCTTCGCTCAGCCAAAATGGCCAGTTTTGGCCCGTTTTGGGCTGTTTTGGCCAGTTTTTGGGCAGTTCTTGTGTGCCGCGGCGAACGACGTGAGCGGAGCAAAAACGTCAGCCATCTCAGCACCCTGGAACCCCGGGGTGGCACATGGCTGGATGGGGCGTTCAGATAGCAAGGGGCCGGTGCTGCCTCTCTTCGCCGCTTCGCTGTCCGCCGCCGCCGCTCAGCTTCGCTCAACCAAAAATAGCCAGTTTTGGCCCGTTTTTTGGCTGTTTTGGCTGTTTTTGGGCAGTTCTTGCGTGCGCGGCGAACGACGTGAGCGAGGAGCAAAACGTCAGCCATCTCAGCACCCTGGAACCCCGGGTGGCACAAGGCTGGATGGGGCATTCGATAGCAGGGACGGTGCTGCCTCTCGCTTCATTTCGCTGTCCCACGCCCCGCTTCGCTCAGCCAAAAATGGCCAGTTTTGGCCCGTTTTTTGCCAGTTTTTGGACAGTTCTTGTGTGCCATGGCGAACGACGTGAGCGGAGCAAAACGTCAGCCATCTCAGCACCCTGGAACCCCGGTGGCACAGGGCTAGATGCGGCGTTCAGATAGCAGGGACGGTGCTGTCTCTCGCTTTGCTTCGCTGTCCGTCGCCTTCGCCGCTTCGTTAAGCTCAACCAAAAATGGTCAGTTTTGGCCAGTTTTGGGCAGTTCTTAGCGTTGCGCAACGACGGCGTGAAGCGAAAAAACGTCAGCCAAAATGGCCAGTTTTTGGTCTGTTTTTGCCCTGTTTATGGGCCGTTTTTCCTTTATTGAAATCTTCTTCTTCCTTGTGTGGCCAACAGTGCGTTGCTCTTTACTTCTTCGTGCACGGCGGTGTCTTGTCGTCGATTGCCTTATTTGATCAGCCACTTGAGTGTTTGTTGCTCGTGGTTGGCGATGGGCTGTCCGATGGGATGACTGTGTCGGCATGTGAGCGGTGATGGATTTGTATGCAGCGGTGGGCTCCCCTGCTTTTGTGCAGTTGACCACCGATGTTGCAAGTCCTTCAAAGGTACTCTGTTCGAACGGAGATGTGTGTTTGCCTGTACAATCTACCTAGTTCCTTTGGAAATAGACATTGTTTACCTCGCTTATCCACTTCTCATGTCCTATACGAATGAGGAGTGTCGATGTCCGTGCACCTTGTGTGTCCTCGAACGATGTCATGTCTCAGACCTCTCGTCTCGAGTGGCTCCAGTGTTCACATGATTGCTCTTGGATGCAGTGGATAAGAATGTACCATGGGTCTTTGGACTCTTGACACATGATCGGTTGGCTTTCTTGGTCGCCCTTCGACGGATGACAGCCTTCCCATCATTGCCCCCCCTTTCCCTTGTGGTAATGGGTCGGCATGTTGGGCTTGGCATCGTAGAGGACGTGCTACCTGGTTGATCCTGCCAGTAGTCATATGCTTGTCTCAAAGATTAAGCAATGCAAGTGTAAGTATGAACTATTTCAGATTGTGAAACTGCGAATGGCACATTAAATCAGTTATAGTTTGTTTGATGGTACGTGCTACTCGGATAACCATAGTAATTCTAGAGCTAATACGTGCAACAAACCCCGACATCCGGAAGGGATGCATTTATTAGATAAAAGGCTGACGTGGGCTTTGCCCGCTGCTCCGATGATTCATGATAACTCAACGGATTGCACGGCCCTCGTGCCGGCGACACATCATTCAAATTTCTGCCCTATCAACTTTCGATGGTAGGATAGGGGCCTACCATGGTGGTGACGGGTGACGGAGAATTAGGGTTCGATTCGGAGAGGGAGCCTGAGAAACGGCTACCACATCCAAGGAAGGCAGCAAAGCGCGCCAAATTACCCAATCGACACGGGGGAGGTAGTGACAATAAATAACAATACGGGCTCTTCGAGTGCGGTAATTGGAATGAGTACAATCTAAATCCCTTTAACGAGGATCCATTGGAGGGCAAGTCCGGTGCCGCCCGGTATGGTAATTCCAGCTCCAATAGCGTATATTTAAGTTGTTGCGTTTAAAAAGCTCATAGTTGGACTTTGGGGCGAATCGGTCGGTCGGTCCTCGCGCGGTGTGCACCGGTCGTCCCATCCCTTCTGTCGGCGATCGTGCCTGGCCTTAATCTGGCGGGTCGTGCCTCCGGCTATTGTTACTTTGAAGAAATTAGAGTGCTCAAAGCAAGCCCACGCTGGATACATTAGCATGGGATAACATCACAGGATTTCGGTCCTATTGTGTTGGCCTTGGGATCGAGTAATGATTAAGATGGACGGTGATCGGGGCATTCGTATTTCATAGTCGAGGTGAAATTCTTGGATTTATGAAAGATGAACCACTGCGAAAAGAATTTGCCAAGGATGTTTTCATTAATCAAGAACGAAAGTTGGGGGCTCGAAGACGATCAGATACCGTCCTAGTCTCAACCATAAACGATGCCGGGGGGAGTATGGTCGCAAGGCTGAAACTTAAAGGAATTGACGGAAGGGCACCACCAGGAGTGGAGCACCAGCGGCTTAATTTGACTCAACACGGGAAACTTACCAGGTCCGAGAGATAGCAAGGATTGACGACCGAGAGCTCTTTCTTGATTCTATGGGTGGTGGTGCATGGCCGTTCTTCGTTGGTGGAAGCGATTTGTCCGGTTAATTCCGATAACTGAACGAGACCTCCGCGGCCAGCTTCTTAGAGGGACTATGGCGTTTAGGCCACGGAAGTTTGAGGCAATAACAGGTCCGTGATGCCCTTCGATGTTCTGGGCGCCGCACGCTTCTGCTCGATGTATTCAACGAGTCTATAGCCTTGGCCGACGGGCCCGGATAATCTTTTGAAAATTTCATCGTGATAGGGATAGATCATTGCAATTGTTGGTCTTCAACGAGGAATTCCTAGTAAGCGCGAGTCATCAGCTTCGCGTTGACTACGCCCCTGCCCTTTGTACACACCGCCCGTCGCTCCTACCGATTGAATGGTCCGGTGAAGTGTTCGGATCGAGGCGACGGGGCGGTTCGCCGCCCGGACGACGTCGCGAAGTCCACTAAACCTTATCATTTAGAGGAAGGAGAAGTCGTAACAAGGTTTCCGTAGGTAAACCCGCGGAAGGATCATTGTCGACCCCACCGACGAGGATGACCGTGAATGCGTCAACGATTGCTCGCCGGGCTCGTCCCGACAACACCCCGAATCTCGGCCCGCCCTCGGGCGGGACGACCGAGGGGATGAACTACCAACCCCGGCGCGGATAGCGTAAAGGAACACGAACATCCTAGTCGGAGGGCCTCGCTGCATGCAGTAGGCTACAATTCCGACGGTGACCCCATTGGGCGACTCTCAAACGGATATCTCGGCTCGCATCGATGAAGAAAGTAGCGAAATGTGATACCTGGTGTGAATTGCAGAATCCCGTGAACCATCGAGTCTTTGAATGCAAGTTGCTTCGAGGCCATCCGACTAAGGGCACTCCTGCCCGGGCGCCACGCTTTTCGACGCCGTCGTTGCTCCCCTCGGGGGGGGGGCGAACGCTGAGGATGGCCCCGTTCCGGAAGGTGCGGTTGGTCAAGAGCGGGCCGTCGATGGTTGTCGAACACGACGCTGCGGTGGTTGCCTTGTGCGAGCCGTGACGTCGTGCCTTCGGGACCGGGCGAGGCCTCGAGGACCCAAGTCGTGGTGCGAAGTCGATGCCACGGACCGCGACCCCCAGGTCAGTGGGGCTACCCGCTGAGTTTAAGCATATAAATAAGCGGAGGAGAAGAAACTTACAAGGATTCCCTTAGTAATGGCGAAGCGAACCGGGATCAGCCCAGCTTGAGAATCGGGCGGCTGCGTCGTCTGAATTGTAGTCCGGAGAAGCGCCCTCGGCGATGGACCGGGCCCAAGTCCCCGGAAAGGGGCGCGGGAGGGTGAGAGCCCGTCCGCTCGGACCCTGTCGCACCACGAGGGCGCCGTCGACGAAGTCGGGTTGTTTGGGAATGCAGCCCCAATCGAAGCGGTAAATTCCGTCCAAAGGCTAAATATGGGCGAGACCGATAGCGAACAAGTACCGCGAGGGAAAGATGAAAAGGACTTTGAAAAGAGAGTCAAAGAGTGCTTGAAATTGCCGGGAGGGAAGCGGATGGGGGCCGGCGATGCACCTTGGTCGGATGCGGAACGGCGGTTAGCCGGTCCGCCCTTCAGCTTCGAGTGCGGATCGATCACGGGCTGCATCGACGGCCGGGCCCCGACGGATCGTTCGTTCGAGGGGATACCATCGATGCGGTCGAGGACATGACGCTGCGCCATCGGCGTGCCCCGCGGGTACACGCGCGCGACCTAGGCATCGCCCAGTGGGCTCCCCATCCGCCTTTGAAACACGGACCAAGAGTCCGACATGCGTCGCGAAGTCGACGGGTGCGGAAACCCGGAAGGCACAAAGGAAGCTAACGGGGGAAACCCTCTCGAGGGTTGCACCGCCGGCCGAACCCGATCTTCCTGTGAAGGGTTCGAGTTGGAGCATGCATGTCGGGACCAAAGATGGTGAACTATGCCTCGAAGCGAAAAGGCGCCGGAAACTTCTGCTGGAGGCCCGGCGATCTTGACGCGAAAATCGTTCGTCCGACTTGGGTATAGGGGCGAAAAGACTAATCGAACCATCTAGTAGCTGGTTCCCTCAAGTTTCCCTCGGGATAGCCGGAGCCCACGTCGGCGAGTTCTATCGGGTAAAGCCAATGATTAGAGGCATCGGCGGCGCGCGCCCTCGACCTATTCTCAAACTTTAAATAGGTAGGACGGCCTAGCTTGTTTCGCTTGAGCTGAATCGAGAGCTCCAAGTGGGCCATTTTTGGTAAGCAGAACCGATCGGGATGAACCGTTACGGTGTCCAATCAAGCTAACCCAGACACCACAAAGGGTTTTGGTCGATTAAGACAAATATTTGGTGGTCATGGAAGTCAAATCCGCTAAGCAGTGTCACGCCCCTCAAAAAAATATCGACAATATTTAAAATCTTCATCATAACTAACCCAGGATCCAAGCACACATTTGAGGTCACTAAGAAAACATTCAGATCAAAATTTCACCTCTATAGTCTACAAATTCATAACCCCATTGCAATTCATAAACATACCACACATCACTGATAATTCATACAATCAGAACTCAACTCATCAAAATAATAACCACAATATAAATTCACAAATGGGGAAGTCTATGCAGTCACCAAACCAACGATTACCATAAGATCATATCATTACACGAATATAACTTAACATACCAAAATCCTATACATGAGGGATCCTTTATCTTATACAAAATCCACGGTTTAGATTCATCGTCACATTTCATAAGATGCAGAGTATCTTATACAACAAATACACACATGCTAACAAAGATCTGCCCAAAATCTTCTAAACTTTCCACCCTCAGCCCAATCTTATCATTTAAGCAAGCAATATGCTATCCTGAAAAATTTATCAACAAACGGGTGAGCATAAAGAGCTCAAAGAAGTGACTAACATATCCATATCAAAATAGTATAACTTCCAAGAGATACAGTTCCAAAATACAAGGCAGAATATACAATTTCGTAGACATAATATCATTAAAAGCAGAATACAATTGGCATTTCAATCTTACATATTTGGTTCCCCGACAGATTGGGGCATAGAGTAATTGGAGCATATCAAGAACAAAGGAAACATATCGGGGCTTATCAATGGCATATAAAATGTTCCGTAGCATATCAACGGCATATGGAACATTTCAAGCAAAATCATCGATGAATGAAGCATTTCAGAGCATATCAAAACAAATATCGTACAGAAGCTCAAACGTCGCCCTTGACGTTGCAATCATATCATTCTTATCCGAGAGCATGAACAGAAACAACTCACCAAAACTCTGGATGTCATGTCAAACATATAGAAGGTGTGGTGGGATCTCGGTCAGAATGTGATTCATCCATTTCTGAATGACCACTGACAAAAGTCTCCCCACGTCTGGGAGATCCCTCCACCCACGCCTAGGTGAAGTCAGAAGGGCGGCAGAGCATCGCAGGCTCTAAGCATATCCCACGGAGCGGGACCCCACAGAGCGGGTAATAAAGCGCATCCCACAGAAGGGGACCCCACGGAGCGGGGTAATAAGCGCACCCCTTTACCATTTCTGGCAAAGGTCCGACAATCCCATACACCAGAGTACAAGAGGGCAGTTTTAACAATAAGTAGCATATATCGGAAGCACACGCTGAACAACGAACGTGCATGTGCCTTTTTTCAAAACAATACTGAAACAAAGAACAAATCTCTCACAAATGTATTCGGATTTGGAATGAAATAAAAACAAGAGTGTACAGGAATTTCCAAGCAATCATATTTATCTCAAATCCAATAAGAAGGTTAAACGAATTCAAATATCCAAAGGAACGGAGCAGAATATCTAAAATCGACCAAAGCTCGATTTCGGACAGAATTCCAGTGGCACATCAAACAAATATTTCAGAATATCAATTATGCTCCAATACCCATAAGAAAACTATGGTCGAACCATATATCAATCTATATTCTGATGGAACAAATTTCATATTAAACAGGGTTCCCAACGCGGAGTTACCTTTGATTTGGTAACACAAGATCAAAAACACAATCACTGGTTTGCAGAATTTATAGGGTCGGATTCAACAGACAATAGGGTAGGCAATTGAAATCCAAAATTTTCAAACTATAAGTCAAAAGAAAGATTTTCAAGTCTAGTTTCAAATAAATTCAGTTTGGTACAATTTAGAATTTTCAACAGGGAGTTATAGGCATTTTAGTATCGACAGGTCAGAAATCTCGAACCCTGTTTTACAGCGTCTATAGGCTCAATTGAAACAGATGTTTGGGTAAGTATTCGGTGTCCAAAATCTACAAAATCAGTGTCAAAAGGAAGATATAAGAGTCTACTTTCAAACAAAATAGTTCCTGACCGAATTCACATTTTGTACTAAAACTTATAGCTGAAACAGTGTATAGGGGTTAGTTTACCGAAATGAAAACTTCAAAATCCATGGTTCTATGTCCAAATAGAGACATATCAGTTTCTAAATAGAAATCCTTCAATTTATTTTGATTCAACATAAAAACAGAGACTAAAAATTCTGTAGGATGGGGTTAGAACACTTGCCTTTGAGAATTTTAGCCCTAAATGAGAAGAATTGAGCAAGAAACCTTAAAGCCCCAATTTCTTCTTCCTCTTCTTCTTCTTCTTCTTCTTCTTCTTCTTCTTCTTTCTTTCTTTCTTTCCCAGATCATCCACGCAGCTGCCTTCTCTGCTTCCTTAAGAACGAAGGCAGAGAGGCTTAAGCGGTGGAGTTTGTATTTTTGTACATTTTACAGTTTAGTCCTTGTATTTAACATATTTACGATTAGGTCCTCAGGATTTACATATAGGTCCTCAGATTTTTGTTTGAATAAATCCTCCAACTCTTATGAATAAGTTCTCAGATTCATACTTTGACTTTTTATCAAATTTAAAATAGATACATACATTACAACTAGAAACTTATACTAAAAATTCGAAATGAGGGGTGTTACACTCTCCCCCCCCTTAAAAGAAAAAATTTAGTCCTCTAAATTTATCGTACCTCTATCGATGAAAAGACGGGGTACACCTTTGTCATTTCCTCCTCTAGCTCCCAAGTTGTTTCCTCTCCGAATGATGTCTCCAAATTACTTGAACCAAATTGAGATGACCCGATTCCTTAGGACTTTTTCTTTCTTATCAATGATCTGAATAGGCTCTTCCACATAAGATAAATCTTTATCAATCTCCACCAGCTCATACTTAATGATGTGAGAAGGGTCATATATATACTTCCTAATCATCGAGACATGAAATATATCATGGACATGACTCAATCTTTGGTGGCAAGGCAATCTCGTAGTTTAGAACCAACCCTCTCAAGAACCTCAAAAGGTCCAATAAATCTAGGGCTTAACTTTCCTTTCTTCCAAAACCTAATAATGCCTTTGGAAGGGAGACTTTCAAGAATACAAAATCTCTGATTTCAAACTCAATATCTCGTCTTCTATTGTCGGCATAACTCTTTTGACGACTCGAGCAGTTTTTTTAACCTTTTCCTTATAACTTGAATTTTCTCGAAGTTTCTTGTACCTTGTCCGGTGCTAACACTTTTCTGTCACCAACTTCTTCCCAACATATAGGTGTTATGCACTTTCCCCATATAAAGCTTCATAAGGAGCCATCTGAATACTTGAATGATAACTATTATTATAAGTGAACTCAACAAGTGAAATATCCTTATCCCATTCACCTTTCCAATCCATAACATAGGCTCTAAGCAAATCCTCAAGTGTTTGAATTGTTCTTTCCGACCACCATCACCGAGGATGATATCAAGTACTAAACTTAACTTTAGTGCCCATAGATTCCTGTAATCTTCTCCGAATCTAGAGAGAAATCTGGAGTCTCTATCGAGATGATCTCCTTTGGAATACCATGAAGTCTTACTATTTCACCGACATATAAATCTGCAAGTCTATCAAGCTTAATAAGTCATATTAATCGGTAGGAAATGTGCAGATTTTGTTAACCTATCAATGATAACCCAAATAGCATCATGCTTTTTTTAGAGGTTCTGGGTAGTCCTGAAACAAAATCCATAGTAATGCATTCCCATTTCCATTCAGGAATATCTAAAGGTTGTAACAACCCTCCGTGTCTTTGGTGTTCTACTTTGATTTGTCGACAAGTCAAACATTTTGAAACATACATTGCAATTTCCTTCTTCATGCCTTCCCACCAATAATGACTTTGAAGATCTCTATACATCTTAGTGCTCCCGGGATGTATGGTGTACTTTGAAGTATGACTTTCCTTCGAGTGATTTGATTCTTAATATCTGGTTCATTTGGTACACATACCCTCTCCCCAAATCTCAATAGGCCATCCTTTGAAACTTGAAATTGTGGCTTCAATTCCTTTTCTACTTCACTCCTCAAGTGGATTAAATGTGGATCTCGTAATTGTCCTTCCTTAATTTGTTGGATAAGATCGAATGCACTTGGATGGAGGCCATCAATATCATCGAAGTCTTGCTCTTTCCTCAAAGCTTTCAAATCAAAATTTTCTTCTAATAACTTCCATTGCTTCACAAACCGGACTAGCCATAAAACTTGTAGATTTCCTACTAAGTGCATCAAATACAACATTGGCTTTGCCCGGTGATAACGGATGGCACAATCATAATCCTTCAGAAGTTCTATCCATCTTCGGCTGCCTCATGTTTAACTCTTTCTGAGTGAAAATGTATTTTAAACTCTTATGATCGGTGAAGATTTCAAATTGTCGACCATACAAATAATGTCTCCAAATCTTTAGAGCAAAAATAATTGCTGCTAATTCCAAATCATGAGTTGGATAATTCAATTCATAACCTTTAAGTTGCCTAGAAGCATAAGCAATTACTCTCCTTCCTGCATCAAAACACATCCTAGGCCTTTTCTTGAAGCATCAAGATAAACTACAAATCCCTCACTACCACTTGGAATAGTGAGAATAGGGGCACTAGTCAATCTTCTTTTTTAACTCTTGAAAACTTTGCTCACAATCATCACCCCATACAAATTTCATATTCTTCTTAGTGAGTTTGGTGAGAGGTTGAGCAATTCGAGAAAATCCCTCCACAAATCTCCTGTAATAACCTGCCATGCCCAAGAAGCTTGAACTTCTATTTGTTGGTACTTCCCATTCAACTACGGCTTCTATTTTCCTTGGATCAACATATATACCCTTCCCCTGAAATCACATGGCCTAAGAAAGCAACTTCATTCAACCAAAATTCACATTTGCTGAACTTCGATACAACTTCTTTTCTCTTAGTATGGACAACACATCTCTCAAGTGTTCCTCATGCTCCTGATTACTCTTTGAATACACCAATATGTCATCAATAAATACAATTACACAGATATCCAAAAGCGGTTGAAATATCCTATTCATTAGTTCCATAAAAGCTGCGGGGCATTTGTCAAACCGAAAGGCATCACCAAGAATTCATAATGACCATATCGAAGTTAAAAAAAGTTTTTTTTGAAATATCCTCCTCCTTGATCTTCAACCGATAGTAACCCCCTCGGGTCAATCTTAGAGAATACTTGTGCACCCTGTAGTTGATCAAACAAATCATCAATTCTAGGTATGGGATACTTATTTTTTTGATGGTCACCGATTCAATTGTCTATAATCAATACAAAGCCTCCATGTTCCATCCTTCTTCTTCACTAATAGTACCGAGCACCCCATGGGGATACACTGGGTCGTATGAAACCCTTATCTAATAATTCTTGTATTTGCTTCTTTAATTCCTCTAGCTCGAGTGGTGCCATTCTGTAGGGAGGCTTAGATATTGGGGTTGTCTTGGAGACCGGATCAATAGCAAATTCACCCTCTCTATCTAGAGGTAAACCGGGCAAGTCATCCGGGAATACATCGGGGATTCTTTTGACCACTATAATTTCATCTAGATGGGTTTCCTGATTTGAATGCTCCTTTACACACACCATATAACAAAAAACAACCTTTCTGCATAAGACGATATACTTGAAGTGTCGATATCAAGCAAGGAGGCAAATCATGCCTAATGCCCTCAAAGAAAAATATAGGCGATCCGGTATGCAGAAAGTAATTATTTTTTTTGTAACAATCAATACTAGCGTGATGAGAAGATAACCAATCCATGCCAAGTATAATATCAAAGCCCCGATCTCTAGGAGAATCAAATCAAGAAGGAGTTCGTGGTCCCCAATAGAGATCAAACAAGATGGGTAGACCAAGTTTGTTGCCAATGAATCTCCAACAGCCAGTTGTTACATATAACATATAATCCAGGGGTTTAGGTAGAATATCCAAGTGACAAGCAAAGTATTGTGAAACAAACGATAAGTTGGAGCCGGGATCAAACAAAACTTTTGCATTTCTTTTAGAAACATGAAGAATACCTTCCACCACCGATTTAGAAGCTTTAGAATCTTGTTCAAGGATAGCATACACTCTAGCATGGGCTGAGGGTCTAGGAGGCAAATGGCTCTTTTTTCCTGTTCAAAGGGCAATCTCTTACTTGATGATCTAACTTTCCACAAGCAAAATAGGCTCCAACATGACCCAAAAAACACAAACATGTTACATAACTTAACTTGCAATTCACATATGATTGAGTCTTTTATGATGACTTTGCTTTTCAAATCCAAATATCTTGACACTCTTGTTATTACTTTCTGATTCATTTCCAATCATATTTTTATTGGTAAACTTGTCCTTATCATTCGTAACAATCGATCTCCAAAAATAATTTTCTTTGTTGCCATTAATGATCAGCCTCTACTTCCAATATAAGGTGGCAAAAGAATTCTTTTCGATCATTAGAACAATTTTGTACATCAAATATCTTCTCTTTTGCATCATCCGTTTTCTACCACCAATGAAATTTGGTTCACCATGTTTTCATCATCATCTCTTTTTTTTGTATCCTCGATCAACCCTTTCATACCCCTTAATTAATCAGAAACAAATGAAATTGGAGGACCATAAGTCCTCATCATCCTAGATTCTGAAAGTGCATCAAAGAAAATTTTCATCAATCATTATCACTGGATCTCAATATATTTTGCACGTCAACATATCAAATATTTCAGTGATCCTCAAACAATGCTCTGATACCACCTCTGTCACGCCCCTCAAAAATATCGACAATATTTAAAATCTTCATCATAACTAACCCAGGATCCAAGCACACATTTGAGGTCACTAAGAAAACATTCAGATCAAAATTTCACCTCTATAGTCTACAAATTCATAACCCTGTGCAATTCATAAACATACCACACATCACTCGATAATTCATACAATCAGAACTCAACTCATCAAAATAATAACCACAATATAAATTCACAAATGGGGAAGTCTATGCAGTCACCAAACCAACGATTACCATAAGATCATATCATTACACGAATATAACTTAACATACCAAAATCCTATACATGAGGGATCCTTTATCTTATACAAAATCCACAGGTTTAGATTCATCGTCACATTTCATAAGATGCAGAGTATCTTATACAACAAATACACACATGCTAACAAAGATCTGCCCAAAATCTTCTAAACTTTCCACCGCCTCAGCCCAATCTTATCATTTAAGCAAGCAATATGCTATCCTGAAAAATTTATCAACAAACGGGGTGAGCATAAAGAGCTCAGCAAGTGACTAACATATCCATATCAAAATAGTATAACTTCCAAGAGATACAGTTCCAAAATACAAGGCAGAATATACGATTTCGTAGACATAATATCATTAAAAGCAGAATACAATTGGCATTTCAATCTTACATATTTGGTTCCCTGACAGATTGGGGCATAGAGTAATTGGAGCATATCAAGAACAAAGGAAACATATCGGGGCTTATCAATGGCATATAAAATGTTCCGTAGCATATCAACGGCATATGGAACATTTCGAAGCAAAATCATCGATGAATGAAGCATTTCGAGAGCATATCAAAACAAATATCGCATGAAGCTCAAACGTCGTCCTTGACGTTGCAATCATATCATTCTTATCCGAGCATGAACGAAACAACTCACCAAAACTCTGGATGTCATGTCAAACATATAGAAGGTGTGGTGGGATCTCGGTCAGAATGTGATTCATCCATTTCTGAATGACCACTGACAAAAGTCTCCCACGTCTGGGAGATCCCTCCACCCACGTCTAGGTGAAGTCGGAAGGGTCGGCAGAGCATCGCAGGCTCTAAGCATATCCCACGGAGCGGGACCCCACAGAGCGGGTAATAAGCATCCCACAGAGCGGGACCCCACGGAGCGGGTAATAAGCGATACCCTTTACCATTTCTGGCAAAGGTCCGCACAATCCCATACACCGAGTACAAGAGGGCAGTTTTAACAATAAGTAGCATATATCGAAGCACACGCGGAACAACGAACGTGCATGTGCCTTTTCAAAACAATACTGAAACAAAGAACAAATCTCTCACAAATGTATTCGGATTTGGAATGAAATAAAAACAAGAGTGTACAGGAATTTCCAAGCAATCATATTTATCTCAAATCCAATAAGAAGGTTAAACGAATTCAAATATCCAAAGGAACGGAGCAGAATATGCGAAATCGACCAAAGCTCGATTTCGGACAGAATTCCAGTGGCACATCAAACAAATATTTCAGAATATCAATTATGCTCCAATACCCATAAGAAAACTATGGTCGAACCATATATCAATCTATATTCTGATGGAACAAATTTCATATTAAACAGGGTTCCCAACGCGGAGTTACCTTTGATTTGGTAACACAAGATCAAAAACACAATCACTGGTTTGCAGAATTTATAGGGTCGGATTCAACAGACAATAGGGTAGGCAATTGAAATCCAAAATTTTCAAACTATAAGTCAAAAGAAAGATTTTCAAGTCTAGTTTCAAATAAATTCAGTTTGGTACAATTTAGAATTTTCAACAGGGAGTTATAGGCATTTTAGTATCGACAGGTCAGAAATCTCGAACCCTGTTTTACAGCGTCTATAGGCTCAATTGAAACAGATGTTTGGGTAAGTATTCGGTGTCCAAAATCTACAAAATCAGTGTCAAAAGGAAGATATAAGAGTCTACTTTCAAACAAAATAGTTCCTGACCGAATTCACATTTTGTACTAAAACTTATAGCTGAAACAGTGTATAGGGGTTAGTTTACCGAAATGAAAACTTCAAAATCCATGGTTCTATGTCCAAATAGAGACATATCAGTTTCTAAATAGAAATCCTTCAATTTATTTTGATTCAACATAAAAACAGAGACTAAAAATTCTGTAGGATGGGGTTAGAACACTTGCCTTTGAGAATTTTAGCCCTAAATGAGAAGAATTGAGCAAGAAACCTTAAAGCCCCAATTTCTTCTTCCTCTTCTTCTTCTTCTTCTTCTTCTTCTTCTTCTTCTTTCTTTCTTTCTTTTTTCCAGATCATCCACGCAGCTGCCTTCTCTGCTTCCTTAAGAACGAAGGCAGAGAGGCTTAAGCAGTGGAGTTTGTATTTTTGTACATTTTACAGTTTAGTCCTTGTATTTAACATATTTTACGATTAGGTCCTCAGGATTTACATATAGGTCCTCAGATTTTTTGTTTGAATAAATCCTCCAACTCTTATGAATAAGTTCTCAGATTCATACTTTGACTTTTTTATCAAATTTAAAATAGATACCTACATTTCAACTAGAAACTTATACTGAAAATTAGAAATGAGGGGTGTTACACTCTCCCCCCCTTAAAAGAAAATTTTAGTCCTCTAAATTTATCGTACCTCTATCGATGAAAAGACGGGGTACACCTTTGTCATTTCTTCCTCTAGCTCCCATGTTGTTTCCTCTCCAGAATGATGTCTCCAAATTACTTGAACCAAAGGAGATGACCCGATTCCTTAGGACTTTTTTTTCTTATCAACGATCCAATAGGCTCTTCCACATAAGATAAATCTTTATCAATCTCCACCAGCTCATACTTAATGATGTGAGAAGGGTCATATATATATTTTCTAATCATCGAGACATGAAATATATCATGGACATGACTCAATCTTTGGTGGCAAGGCAATCCCATAGTTTACGAACCAACCCTCTCGAGAACCTCAAAGGGTCCAACAAATCTGGGGGCTTAACTTTCCTTTCTTCCCAAACCTAATAATGCCTTTGGAAGGGGAGACTTTCAAGAATACAAAATCTCCAATTTCAAACTCAATATCTCGCCTTCTATTGTCGGCATAACTCTTTTGGCGACTCAAAGCAGATTTTAACCTTTCCTTATAACTTGAATTTTCTCGGAAGTTTCTTGTACCTTATCCGGTGCTAACAACTTTTCTGTCACCAACTTCTTCCCAACATATAGGTGTTATGCACTTTCTACCCATATAAAGCTTCATAAGGAGCCATCTGAATACTTGAATGATAACTATTATTATAAGTGAACTCAACAAGTGAAATATCCTTATCCCATTCACCTTTCCAATCCATAACATAGGCTCTAAGCAAATCCTCAAGTGTTTGAATTGTTCTTTCTCGACCATCGGTCGAGGATGATATGCATTACTAAACTTAACTTTAGTGCCCATAGATTCCTGTAATCTTCTCGGAATCTAGAGAGAAATCTGGAGTCTCTATCGAGATGATCTCCTTTGGAATACCATGAAGTCTTACTATTTCACTGACATATAAATCTGCAAGTCTATCAAAGCGAATAAGTCATATTAATCGGTAGGAAATGTGCAGATTTTGTTAACCTATCAATGATAACCCAAATAGCATCATGCTTTTTTAGAGGTTCTGGGTAGTCCTGAAACAAAATCCATAGTAATGCATTCCCATTTCCATTCAGAATATCTAAAGGTTGTAACAACCCTCCGTGTCTTTGGTGTTCTACTTTGATTTGTCGACAAGTCAAACATTTTGAAACATACATTGCAATTTCCTTCTTCATGCCTTCCCACCAATAATGACTTTGAAGATCTCTATACATCTTAGTGCTCCCAGGATGTATGGTGTACTTTGAAGTATGACTTTCCTTCAGATTTGATTCTTAATATCTGGTTCATTTGGTACACATACCCTCTCCCCAAATCTCAATAGGCCATCCTTTGAAACTTGAAATTGTGGCTTCAATTCCTTTTCTACTTCACTCCTCAAGTGGATTAAATGTGGATCTCGTAATTGTCCTTCCTTAATTTGTTGGATAAGATCGAATGCACTTGGATGGAGGCCATCAATATCATCGAAGTCTTGCTCTTTCCTCAAAGCTTTCAAATCAAAATTTTCTTCTAATAACTTCCATTGCTTCACAACCAGACTAGCCATAAAACTTGTAGATTTCCTACTAAGTGCATCATTTCTACAACATTGGCTTTGCCCGGGTGATAACGGATGGCACAATCATAATCCTTGAAGTTCTATCCATCTTGGCTGCCTCATGTTTAACTCTTTCTCGAGTGAAAATGTATTTTAAACTCTTATGATCGGTGAAGATTTCAAATTGTCGACCATACAAATAATGTCTCCAAATCTTTAGAGCAAAAATAATTGCTGCTAATTCCAAATCATGAGTTGGATAATTCAATTCATAACCTTTAAGTTGCCTAGAAGCATAAGCAATTACTCTCCCTTCCTGCATCAAAACACATCCTAGGCCTTTTCTTGAAGCATCAGTATAAACTACAAATCCCTCACTACCACTTGGAATTCCAGCTCCAATAGTGTATATTTAAGTTGTTGCAGTTAAAAAGCTCGTAGTTGGACTTTGGGGGGCGAATTCGGTCGGTCCCTTTGGCGGTGTGCACGGTCGTCCCATCCCTTCTGTCGGCGATCGTGCCTGGCCTTAACTGGCGGGTCGTGCTTCCCAGACTGTTACTTTGAAGAAATTAGAGTGCTCAAAAGCAAGCCCACGCCTGGATACATCGGCATGGGATAACATCACGAGTTTTCGTCCTATTGTGTTGGCCTTCGGGATCGGAGTAATGATTAAGAGGGGGCGGTCGGGGGGCATTCGATTTTTCATAGTCGAGAGGTGAAATTCTTGGATTTATGAAAGATGAACCACTGCTAAAAGCATTTGCCAAGGATGTTTTCATTAATCAAGAACGAAAGTTGGGGGGCTCAAGACGATCGATACCGCCCTAGTCTCAACCATAAACGATGCCGACCGGGGATCGGCGGATGTTGTTTTTAGGACTCCGTAGGCACCTTATGAAAATCAAAGTCTTTGGGTTCGGGGGAGTATGGTCATAAGGTGAAACTTAAAGGAATTGACGGAAGGGCACCAACAAAAGTGGAGCCCAAGCGGCTTAATTTGACTCAACACGGGAAACTTACCGTGTCCGGACATAGCAAGGATTGACATCGAGAGCTCTTTCTTGATTCTTTGGGTGGTGGTGCATGGCCGTTCTTAGTTGGAGGAGCGATTTGTCCGGTTAATTCGATAACGAACGAGACCTCGACCGCTAACTAGCTACGCGGAGGCATCCCTTCGCCACTTCTTAGAGGGACTATGGCGTTTAGGCCACGGAAGTTTGAGGCAATAATAGTTCTGTGATGCCCTTAGATGTTCTGGGCGCACGCAGCCTACACTGATGTATTCAACGAGTCTATAGCCTTGGCCGACAGGCCCCGTAATCTTTGAAAATTTCATCGTGATGGGGATAGATCATTGCAATTGTTGGTCTTCAACGAGGAATTCCTAGTAAGCGCGAGTCATCAGCTTCGCGTTGACTACGTCCCTGCCCTTTGTACACACCGCCCGTCGCTCCTACCGATTGAATGGTCCGGTGAAGTGTTCGGATTGAGGCGACGGGGGCGGTTCGCCGCCCGTGACGTCGCGAGAAGTCCACTGAACCTTATCATTTAGAGGAAGGAGAAGTCGTAACAAGGTCGTCGGCGGTCTCAGCACCGTGGAACCCCCCGGGTGGCACAGGGCTGGATGGGGCGTTCGATAGCAGGGGCGGTGCTGCCTCTCGCTTATTTCGCTGTCCGCCGCTTCGCCGCTTCGCTTCGCTCAGCCAAAATGGCCAGTTTTGGCCCATTTTTTTTGGCTGTTTTCGCCAGTTTTTGGGCAGTTCTTGCGTGCGCGGCGAACGACGTGGCGAGCAAAAACGTCAGCCATCTCAGCACCCTGGAACCCCGGGTGGCACAGGGGCTGGATGGGGCGTTCGTATAGCAGGGGCGGTGCTGCCTCTCGCCGCTTCGCTGTCCGCCCGCCGCCGTTTCGCCCGCTCAGCCAAAAATGGCCAGTTTTGGCCCGTTTTTGGGCTGTTTTGGCCAGTTTTTGGGCAGTTCTTGCGTGCCGCGGCGAACGACGTGAGCGGAGCAAAACGTCAGCCATCTCAGCACCCTGGAACCCCCCGGGTGGCACAGGGCTGGATTGGGCGTTCGTATAGCAGGGACGGTGCTGCCTCTCTTTCGCCGATGTCCGCCGCTCGCCACTTTCCGCGCACAGCCAAAATGGCCAGTTTTGGCCAGCTTTTGGGCAGTTCTTGTGTGCGCGAGCGAACGAAGTGGCGGAGCATAACGTCAGCCATCTCAGCACCCTAGAACCCCCCCAGGTGGCACAGGGCTGGATGGGGCGTTCAGATAGCAGGGACGGTGCTGCCTCTCGCCATTTTCGCTGTCCGCCGCCGCCGCTTTCGCTCAGCTCAGCGAAAATGGCCAGTTTTTGCCCGTTTTTGGGCTGTTTTGGCCAGTTTTGGGCAGTTCTTATGCGTGCTGCGGCCCGAACGACGTGAGCCGGAGCAAAACGTCAGCCATCTCAGCACCCTGGAACCCCGGGTGGCATAGGGCTGGATGGGGCGTTCAAATAGCAAGGACGGCAGTGCTGCCTCTCGCCGCTCGCTGTCCGCCGGCCGCCGCTTTCGCTTCAGCCAAAAATGGCCAGTTTTGGCTGGTTTTTGGGCTGTTTTGGCCAGTTTTTGGGCAGTTCTTGTGCCGCGCGGCGAAACGACGTGAGCGGAACAAAACGTCAGCCATCTTAGCACACTGGAATCCCGGGTGGCACCGGGCTGGATGGGGCGTTCAGATAGTAGGGTTGGTGGCTGCCTCGCCGCCTCGCTGTCCGTCGCTTCGCCGCCGCTTCGCTCAGCCAAAATGGCCAATTTTGGCCCGTTTTTGGGCTGTTTTGGCCTGTTTTTGGGCAGTTCATGCGTGCCGCGGCGAACGACGTGGCCGCGGAGCAAAACGTCAGCCATCTCAGCACCCTGGAACGCCCGGGTGGCACAGGGCTTGATGGGGCGTTCAGATAGCAGGGACGGTGCTGCCTCTCGCTTCGCTTCGCTGTCCGCGCCATCGCCGTCATCTTCGCTCAGCCAAAATGGCCAGTTTTTTTGGCAGTTCTTGAGTGCCGCTTAACGGCGTGAGCGAGCAAAATGTCAGCCATCTCAGCACCCTGGAACCCCCCCTGGGTGGCACAGGGCTGGATGGGGCGTTCAATATAGCAGGGATGGTGCTGCCTCTCGCCGCTTGCTGTCCCACGCCGCCGCCGCCAAATCAGCCAAAAAAATGGCCAGTTTTGGCCCGTTTTTTTTTGGCCAGTTTTGGCCAGTTTTTGGGCAGTTCTTGCCTGTCGCGGCCAACGGAGTGGAGAAAAAACGTCAGTCATCTCAGCACCCTGGAACCGCCGGGTGGCACAGGGCTGGATGGGGCGTTCAGATAGCAGGGGGCGGTGCTGCCTTTAACCCGCCGCTGTCCGTCGTCATGGCGCGCCGTTCGCTCAGCCAAAAACGGTCTGTTTTGGCCAGCTTTTGGGCCGTTTTGGCCAGTTTTTGGGCAGTTCTTGCATGCCGCGGCGACCGACGTGAGCGAAGCAAAACGTTAGCCAAAAATGGCCAGTTTTGGTCTGTTTTTGCCCTGTTTATGGGCCATTTTTCCTTCGATTGAAACCTTCTTCTTCCTTGTGTGGCCAACAGTGCTTTACTCTGTACTTCTTCGTGCACGGTGGTGTCTTGTCGTCGATTGCCTTATTTGATCGGCCACTTGAGTCTTTGTTGCTCGTGGTTGGCGATGGGCTGTCCGATGGGATGACTGTGTCGGCATGTGAGCGGTGATGGATTTGTATGCCGCGGTGGGCTCCCTGCTTTTGTGCAGTTGACCACCGACGTTGCAAGTCCCTTCAATGGTACTCTGTTCGAACGGAGATGTGTGTGTTGCCTGTACAATCTACCTTGTTCCTTTGGAAATAGACATTGTTTACCTCGCTTATCCACTTCTCATGTCCTATACGAATGAGGAGTGTCGATGTCCGTGCACCTTGTGTGTCCTCGAACGATGTCATGTCTCAGACCTCTCATCTCGAGTGGCTCCAGTGTTCACGTGAGTGCTCTTGGATGCAGTGGATAAGAATGTACCATGGGTCTTTGGACTCTTGGCACATGATCGGTTGGCTTTCTTGGTCGCCCTTCGACGGATGACAACCTTCCCATCATTGCCCCCCCTTTCCCTTGTGGTAATGGGTCGGCATGTTGGGCTTGGCGTCGTAGAGGACGTGCTACCTGGTTGATCCTGCTAGTAGTCATATGCTTGTCTCAAAGATTAAGCCATGCATGTGTAAGTATGAACTATTTCAGACTGTGAAACTGCGAATGGCTCATTAAATCAGTTATAGTTTGTTTGATGGTACGTGCTACTCGGATAACCGTAGTAATTCTAGAGCTAATACGTGCAACAAACCCCGACTTCGAAGGGATGCATTTATTAGATAAAAAGGCTGACGGGGCTTTGCCCGCTGTTCGATGATTCATGATAACTTCGACGGATCACACGGCCCTCGTGCGGCCGGCGACGATCATTCAAATTTCTGCCCTATCAACTTTCGATGGTAGGATAGGGGCCTACCATGGTGGTGACGGGTGACGGAGAATTAGGGTTCGATTCCCGAGAGGGAGCCCGAGAAACGCTACTACCATCCAAGGAAGGCAGCAAAGCGCGAAATTACCCAATCCTAACACGGGAGGTAGTGACAATAAATAACAATACCGGGCTCTTCGAAGTCCGGTAATTGAATGAGTACAATCTAAATCCCTTTAACGAGGATCCATTGGAGGGAAAGTCCGGTGCCGCAGCCGCGGTTATTCCAGCTCCATTAGCGTATATTTAAGTTGTTGCAGTTAAAAAAGCTCGTAGTTGGACTTTGGGGCGGGTCGGTCGGTCCGCCTCGCGCGGTGTGCCGGTCGTCCCATCCCTTCTGTCGGCGATGCGTGCCTGGCCTTAACTGGCGGGTCGTGCCTCCGGCCTGTTACTTTTGAAGAAATTAGAGTGCTTTCAAAGCAAGCCCACGCCTGGATACATTTGCATGGGATAACATCACAGGATTTCGGTCCTATTGTGTTGGCCTTCGGGATCGGAGTAATGATTAAGAGGGATAGTCGGGGCATTCGTATTTCATAGTCGAGGTGAAATTCTTGGATTTATGAAAGACAAACCACTGCAAAAAAGCATTTGCCAAGGATGTTTTTATTAATCAAGAACGAAAGTTGGGGGCTCGAAGACGATCGATACCGTCCTAGTCTCAACCATAAACGATGCCGACCAGGGGATCGGGCGGATGTTGTTCTTAGGACTCACCGGCACCTTTTGAGAAATCAAAGTCTTTGGGTTCCGTGGGGAGTATGGTCGCAAAGGCTGAAACTTAAAGGAATTGACGGAAGGGCACCACTAGGGAGTGGAGCCCAAGGCTTAATTTGACTCAACACGGGAAACTTACCAGGTCCGACATAGCAAGTATTGACAGACCGAGAGCTCTTGCTTGATTCTATGGGTGGTGGTGCATGGCCATTCTTAGTTGGTGGAGCGATTTTGTCCGGTTAATTCGATAAACGAACGAGACCTCGACCGCTAACTAGCTACGCGGAGGCATCCCTCCGCGGCCAGCTTCTTAGTGGGGACTATGGCGCTTAGGCCACGAAGTTTGAGGCAATAACAGGTCTGTGATGCCCTTAGATGTTCTGGGTCGCGCCGCGACTACACACTGATGTATTCAAAGAGTCTATAGCCTTGGTCGACGGGCCCGGTAATCTTTGAAAATTTCATCGTGATGGGGATAGATCATTGCAATTGTTGGTCTTCAGCGAGGAATTCCTAGTAAGCGCCAAGTCGTCACCTCGCGTTGACTACGCCCCTGCCCTTTGTACACACCGCCCCGTCGCTCCTACCGATTGAATGGTCCCGTGAAGTGTTCGGATCGAGGCGACGGGGCGGTTCGCCGCCCGTGGACGTCGAGAAGTCCACTGAACCTTATCATTTAGAGGAAGGAGAAGTCGTAACAAGGTTTCTGTAGGTGAACCTGCGGAAGGATCATTGTCGAGACCCACTAACGAGGACGACCGTGAATGCGTCAATGATTGCTCGCCGGGCTTATCCGACAACACCCCGAATGTCGGCCGCCCTCGGGCGGGACGCATCCGGGGATGAACTACAACCCCGGCGCGGATAGCGCCACGGAACACCTGAACATCCTAGTCGGAGGGCCTCGCTGCATGTAGTAGGCTACAATTCAACGGTGACCCCATTGGATGACTCTCGCAACGGATATTTCGCTCTCGCATCGATGAAGAACGTAGAGAAAAGCGATACCTGGTGTGAATTGCAGAATCCCGTGAACCATCGAGTCTTTGAACGCAAGTTGCGCCCGCGAGGCCATCCGGCTAAGGGCACGCCTGCTCAAGCGTCCACGCTTCGGCAACCGTCGTTGCTCCCTCGGGGGGGGGCGAACGCGGAGGATGGCCCCCCGCGGAAAGGTGCGATTGGCGAAGAGCCGGCCGTCGATGGTTGTCGAACACGACGCTGCGGTGGATGCCTTGTGCGAGCCAGACGTCATGCCTTCGGGACCCGGGCGAGGCCTCGAGGACCCAAGTCGTGGTGGTGCGAGTCGATGCCACGGACCGCGACCCCGTGTCGGTGGGGCTACCCGCTGAGTTTAAGCATATAAATAAGCGGAGGAGAAGAAACTTACAAGGATTCCCTTAGTAACGGGCGAAATAACCAGATTAGCCCAGCTTGAGAATCGGGGGTCGTCGTCCTCGAATTGTAGTCTGGAGAAGCGCCCTCAACGGGACGGACCGGGCCCAAATACTCGGAAAGGGGCCGAGGAGGGTGAGAGCCCCGTCCGCTCGGAC